>QLOO01001570.1:0-10981 GCA_003313855.1 Suillus sp. MG131 | reverse complement strand
AAAATTGATCTACGGCTGGATGTATAGATTGTTGTATAATATATCCAGGTACATATGGGCCACAAGGACCAGCGAGATGACTTGAAAGAAGCTCTCCGGAAGAGGGACGAACAGGTCAGTGGTCACAGCATAGTCAACCATGGAAATATTATTGATAGATATATTAACGTTGTAGATTACCTGCCTGGAAGCTCGGATAGACGCTTATATTGCTCGAACATCAGAGACGCAGGCTCGCCTTCTCAAAACTATTGACACTGTCGATTCTCTAAAGGCCCACCATATAGTCGACTTGGCAGCGAAGGAACGCGAGAAGGTCAACCTGTCTAATGAAATTGAACGTTGGAAAATCTTTGCGAAGGCGCTCGAAGTTGAGCGAGATGATCTCAAAGATGTCGTTGAGGACTTGATACAGAAAGGTGAATAGCAATCTGCAAACGAACGCATGTTATCGCTCATGCATTGTTTCACTTATTTAGTCCAGATGTCCAGTGACTGGAGCATGTGGCCTTGCAGTCGCATGGATATAACAAAACATCTACGTCTGTCCATTCATTATATTAGCTTCGCAGACATCGAGACTAAATACCGAGAAATGTTATCCAGATCAACTCACTGAGAACCAATTCAAACCCAGTGATACAGGCTGCAGGGATTCTGAGGATGTCTTGGAGTACGGTGTTTCTATCATATCTAGGCTGCGCAACGAGCTTGACCACGAGCGCAAAGCACACCGCATGGTTGTGGAAGAAGCCAACCTCCGTATCTCTGAACTGGAGGCCAAAGTTGCCGCGCGCGAGGTCGTACTAGAAGAATCCATTCGACACCATCATAAGAGGGATATCTCGCCGCTGGACCATTCTCGAACCCCCGAAAGCGAAATACCGCCTCCAAAACCAATGACCGATGAAGACTGTCTCCGTGTATTAGCAGGCAGCAACGCTAGAAATAAAGCTCTTGAGATTGAAATACGGAATTTAGCACGAAAAGTAGGGTTGCATTTTTTCCACCGTTGATACAGTGCAATTGATTGCGCACTTGCTGTAGCTTGAGCATGCGCGGGGCTCCGCGGCTTCACCTGCATGCATTCCAGCAGATGCAACCCCCGTTGTTGGCCTCTCGTCACCACCAAGAACTTCCCCTCTTGATCGCCCGCACCAACCGATTATCCCGAGGAAACCTCCACCAACTGATACCGAAACTCAGGTCACATCAACTCTGCACACAGTACTCACCTTGCCAGCTGACTCACACGTAGTCACACAACCATCATCTCACAATAGTCCCATAGCTTCTTCTGATTCTGCATCACAACGCTCTATTGCGCAACTGGATGATCAGATTAAGTCATATGCCTCCCAAATCGATGCCTTTAAAGCGGAGAGGAAGGCACTGGTTGAGGTGGCCGTAAGGAAACGTAGAGTTCGTGACACACCAATCATTGTGTCATATCACTGAATAATTTTTGAAGGTTTCTGATGGAGGGGAACCTCCCGATTTCCCACAAATCCTGGTTATCGAAGAGGAGTGTGTGAGGTAGGGTCCTTGGCTCGTCAACATCTGTGTTCTCATCCTTACTGTGGTGTAGGCTGGCCTCTCAGGTCTCGCATCTGGAGCAAGAACTTCAGCATAGTCGAAGTTCCGCCAAGTCCCGCGAACATGAGTTGCTAAAGGAGATCGACGCTCTCAAGCTGTTGTTGCATCAGCAGTCACCAGTAGGTGCCATTGTCCGCGCAAGAGAGAAGCTGCAGCTCACCGAATTACCAGAATCTTTATTACGCACACGATGCTCAGCATCTGGATGGTGATATAGATGTCGAGCAAAACATGGAGCTGGCGACACCTCTACAGCCCACCGCTATTCTATCATTGAACAATCCTGGTTTAACATCTTTTCCTGTGGACCCGCTTCTGATTCCGCTCCCTTTTTCACCTGAAAGAAATTCGTCCCCTATCATCTCATCCTCTCGTCCCCTGTCACGCCCTTCCAGCCCCCATCCTGTGAAACTCAGGCGACTTGAAGAGGGACTGGAGGTAGCTAGGGTTCAACTGGCCGCGAAGCAGCTGGCCCTCGATCAGCTCAAGTTCGATATGGAAGAACTCCAACACTTACTCCCAGAAGAGCCGCCGTGATCTCAAAGATAAGGTGTTTCACTATGTACTCTTTTTGATTTTGCCTTTGATCTTGCCCTCGCGCGCACATCTATTGGTATTTATGTAATGGGGTTCCAACCTTGTCTATTGATATTTCTGTTCCATGTAACTTGTATCTGTACGACCGAGTATATTGTATTGTACACTACCTCAGCCTACCATTCATCCTCTGCCATATGCGAGTTAACAAGGGGCCTTGCAACCTCCCTAGCACCGCCAGCTCGTTATTTCACGGGAACATAAATTACTTGCATACGCATATTGCTCCACGGGTGATTTTGATCAGGTGGCCCCTTCACAAAGTCAACCTCTTTGGGAGGTGCCGCGACTCTGTGAACCTCTTCAACCTCAGACTCAGCACGAGATGCTGGACGGGATGAGACAGGGGTGTTCGTGTATGATGAGACAGTGTATTTCTTCGTCTTGGAGTTCAGAGATAATATTTTGTGCGTCTGGGCTGTGGGACGAGAAGGCGTGCTCGACGCAACTGGTGGTGTGGTAGAACCAGGGAGAACAGGGAACGCGCCCTCCGCATCGCGTGCTTGTTGGGCGACTCGCAACCTCTCCTCTTCCTCTTTTGCTACTTGCTTGGATATCTCCTCATCAAAACGGGCAGAAAGCGAGGAACGCGCAATGTCTGAGAGGAGTACTGCAGAGCAGTGCGGGCATGCGTAGTAGGGCAAGTTGACGGCACATAGAATTAACCCGCAGCCGCGGCATATGGCGACGTATGGGGAAAGGTCGTGCTCTCTTGCTAGACTTAATTTCAGCGTTATAAGCTCAGGTCAGTCGAAGGGTCCTCGCCTTGGCAGAAACATCCGCCCGTCGGATCCTTTTCCTTGCCAGATGACTTGCGAACACCCTCGGCGAGCGATTCAAGCTTACGGATCGCTTTACTTTTGGAAGGTTCTTGCGTTTTACCTTTTCCTTGGTTTTGTTTTTGGGGGACATGTTGTGGGCGTTGCGCAGGACGTAGGCGATCAGAGGGCACAGAGCCTGCAGCTTTGGACCAAGCGGTGCGTCGCATGATGGTGATAGTCTAGATCAAGATCAGTCCCTGAAGTCAGCTAAATTAGCCAGCTGCATCATTGACCTCCGGAGTCGCATTGAAGTACTCGCAATAACAACCAAGTATAGTATTACATAATACAAGAATCGAGGACTAGAACGTAAGGTCTACATATATAACAAAGCAAATAGAGCACTGAAGCACAGAGACACATCAAGATCCCTGGTTTCTTCTCCATGACGAAAGGCTAAGGGCGCCTATAACACCCACGACCAGCAATGCTGTGCCGGCACCCACCAGACTGGGGACATAAAGGTACCATGCGCTATCGATATCATCCTTGCCCTTGACCTCGTCCATGAAGATAAGCTCTTCTTTCTTCTGCCTTCTTCGGCGAGGGATGATCTCTTGTTCTGAGTAGAGCGAATCTTCTCTAGAATAGACACTCTCCGAGGCAGAAGGATGAATCTCTATAGATGGCATCTCAAGTTCATGGGTGCTTCCGAGGCCATGCTGGGTAATGCCTTCATCAGGAAGGACGGGAATATCAAGATCAGGCTGCAGAGCGCGAGCACGCTCAAAGTATCGACCTGCGGCTTCCCTATCACGCTTCCAAGCTTCTGTTCCACCTTCTCCGGGCTGTGGTTGTGGCGGCATCCTAATCGAGGACAGCGTGGAATACGACGCTGACAAGAAGACAGAAGCTGCTCCTTCGAGATGAAGAAGACCAGCCTCTAAGAAAAGCTTGGCCAGGCCCGCCGGGCCACCAATGGACTGAACACAATACGAGACGGTTCCACGTTGCCCTTCTTCAGATGCATCAAGGTGGTCCAATGATGTTTGGATAGGTAGGTAGTGAGTCACCAATTTCATTGTAGCAGAGGGGAGGTGGCTATGGTGCCATGCTCGTCTGGATAGTCAGATAGGAAGTCAGTCACACATGAAACGGATTTTCAGCACCGGCGTCACATACACAAAGCACTCAAATGCTTCATCTTTATCTTTCCTGATGTCGTAAAGCTCTATGGCATATAGGACGAGGCTTGTGGGGTCCATGTTATACTTGTACTCCAAGCTAGAATCATATAGCATAGGGACAGGAGCGCATGGTGAAATTTCCTGGGGGATTGGTCCTTGCTGTGTAGCCAGTAAGCCCAAGCATGGATATGACCTTAATAGCATAAGCTCACAATTAACGATGGCCAAATAATCGACTGCTCCTTCTCGAGATGAAGCGTTACGAGTCTTCCTGAATTGGAGTGGAGTGACTCCAAGGAGGAGAATGATGATAAAGCATGTACAGGCAATGAAGGTGACGCGGGACTAGAAGTGACAGGAATAGAGTGACGTTGACTTGAGCTGCTCGTGTGCTCGTCAGCTGAGGAGACGGGCGATGATAGTGCGGGTGAAGGAGTTACAATCTCCTCTGCATCAGACACTTGACCACTTTCCAGAGAAGCCGCAAAACTGCTTGAAATTTCTGGGTCGGATACGAAGGCGAAAGAAGATTGGGTTGACGTCGTTGATATGGTCGATGTGGTACGCTCCCGAGCGGAAAGACGCGAGTTGCGAGGTTCGAGTTGCCACGCCGAGTTCGCCACGTCAACGTGGCTGTAAAGACGACCCTAGAATTGGGGAATAAGGATTGCAGATCTGTCTTCTCGATGAAAGGCTTACTTTCACGATGGGCTGTTGCCCTTTAACCCCAGCGAGTAGATAGTTGCGTTCAATGACAACCTACCGCGGGAAACATGAGATTATAGGTAGGGAACAAAGTAAGAGTACTGACAACAACGTCTTCTCTTGAGGTTTCATATGGGACAAGTAACAAAACTGTAGCCTGCAATTCGCCCAAATGTCAGGACTGTGAAACAAACCCTTACCCCATTGGCTTCACCTGATCATGCGACTAGGCCATGAGAGCGTAAGCCAAATGAAGCGTTAATTATCAGAGTTCCATGGCTCACCTGGTGCCACGAGTATGAGTGTTTCTGGTGCTCGCTCGTCTTCTCCATTCGTTAATGCTGCCAGTCGTGAACAACGTTGCAGACGTAAGCGAAAGAAGCGGAGTCAGAACGCTGACCCTCAGCGCATGTACTGTGTGACTTATTGACACCGAGCTTAACTTTGTGGCAATGACTAAATTGATCCGTTATGTTCATATCCCTTCCATCAGACACTTCTGGGTAAGAAAATAGATGATAGGTATCAGAAATACTCATGTACAATACAAGCAATGAAAGAGTAGCAAGAAAACAAGGGGTGTAGGTAGATAAGATAGCAAAAAGAGTCCTAAGATAATTCAAGGTTTCGATACTTTTGCAGTCTGTGCAATTCTCCTCAACGTATCCTTCTCAGCCTCCATATGCTGTATCAGCATCCCATCCAATTTCTTCGATGACTCGGCCAGCGCTTGCTGCTCTTTCTGCCAGCGACGCACATTCTCCGATCCAGGTGTGTCCGGCCGCTGCGATACCGAGGCATCAACTGTGAGATGTTCTTGTGAGTGCTGCGAAAGCGTGAGATGAGTGAGGGAGTTGGGCGATGCCTTGACATCTGTAAAGTATGGAGTTTTTTGCAGGACGTTGCCGATAGGTTTGTGCCGCTCGATTGGACTTCCTTGAGAATGCAGCTCACTCGGTATCCTGGCAAGGTTGGGAGTAGAGCGATTGCCTAGATGCATAAGTGATGGATGGGGAGAGGGTTCAGGGTCTTGGTACATGTCCTGGTCCATGTCACTTCTACTATCCTCAGAATCGTCCAAGTCATCCATAGCATTTGGATGGTTCTGGATGTGGTCAAAGAAGGTGGCTGGTGATGAGGGAGGTGGCGCAGAGTGAATGCCAGACGCAAAGCTGTCAATGGAGACATTGACGTCGAGTGGCAGAGGCAAATGACTTTGGGTATCGCTGTTGCTGGGCATGGGAGAAAATGATTTAAAGGAGCGGAAGGTGCCTTTACTAAAGTCTGAGGACGAATTATCAAATGATGAAGCTTCATGGAGTCGTGAAGGTCTGGGCTGGTTGGTATTATTCCCCGAACGATGCGGCGGAGGTGACAGAGCGATGCCTACTATCGATGAAGAAGGTCTAGGTGGTGGAGACATGGTAGAAAGACGAGGAATTGGGGCAGGTGGCGACATTGAAGAATCTCGCGAGTGTGACAAAGGATCAACTGGAAGTGGCTGGGGATTTTGGAAATAATATCCATTTGACCACCTATCCCTGAAAGCGGACACAGTCGGAGACGGTTGGGAGTACTCTGAAAATGATGGCCGATGCCCACCGTCGGTTGCTGGCACTGAGATTGCCAAAGATGGACGAGACCGAATGTCATCGAAAGCGGTCGAATCATCCGTAAACCGAGAGAAACCAGTCAACGCGGTCATCCTGCTCATGCGATGCGAGGGCGGAGGAGAAATACTTAATGATGGCAGCGGTGGCGGAGTCATCATGGGTGTTCGTCTTAACTCATAGAAATCGGAGAGTATGGGCGAGGAACAGGATTTGCGAAGTGTTCGACGCAGTTCTGTGGAACCTGCTGGAAGATGAGATTGTGAATGAGAGTATTGGGTTTCTCCGAGTTGTCGGCGAGGAGGAGGCGCAAGAGGAGTCTGAGGGACCGGGGTCTCTGCTCGGAGAGGAGTATAACTAGATAACCGCACATTTTCCCGAGCCGGAAGACGCGCAACAAGATCTCTTCCAGGAGGTGCGCCGGTGGTGGGTGTTGGTGGCTCAGGCTCAAGGTGATCAATTATCGGATTCTCAAGAATCTTCTTGTCCAGCATTTTCCGCGGGTTCGTGAGAGCGCGCTGATATAGTGACTCTGAGGAGCGCGGGTGGTGTGGTGACCTCGTCGGGGTGGACGGAGCCGTGGATAACGACACAACAGACGTTACTGCTGAATTGTTGAGCGAGTGTCCAACAGCTTGATGCAACAAAGCCTTTCTCCACGCATCCTCTTGTGGATCAAGACTAATGGAATGTCCAGGACTACCTGCAGGAGGCAAGCATTCGGCTAACACGGCTGCTCCCACAGAATCTTCAATTCCCAGTCCATGAAGTGCCGAGGCTTGCAAGGCTAGAGTGTAGTTTGCCGAAGGAGGAGGCACGTCAACTGCTTCCGTGGGATCAATGATCCCATCAAACACATCAACCTTTGGTCTTCGCACACCCCTATCCCGGTCTGGAGGAACATCTCGACCCTTCAAGTCTATCTCCGCTTGCTTTGCAGCAGCGATCAGATCGTCCATTTGCTCACGGACAACGACCACACGTGAAAGGTGCTGAACATTCTTCGGGGATCGGAATGTTTGAGGTGCTCCACGTGGGACGTAACCAGACACGGTCGTAGAATCCGACGTAACTCTCAACATCGGAGATTCATCGAAGGAATCTGGGCTAGCGGGTTTAGATTTGGATTTCCCAACTCGGAAATAATCCAGAAATGCAGGAGTGGTTGCTTTTTTGGATGCGGATGTGTACGGTGCAAAATCGGCTGGACATGGTTTCGAGTGCGCTGGAGGAAGAAAATAATTGTTCTTCACAAGCAACTGAAGGCGATATGAGACGTCGTCTGCATTGAATTCCTGCACCCTCATTGGTTCGTCGATTTCGAGAGCTGGAATAATAACGCCATGGTCATGTGTCGTCGGTGAGAGGGGAGAAGGAGGTGACTCTGTCCCGATGGAGGTAGTAAGAGGATAAAGTGAGGAAGATGTAGATGATTGTTGCGTTAGCAAGGAGTCACGAACGCTACTTCGCGCATGGTCGCTGTCAGTGGGATTTGGACGGAAGGCAGACGGAGGAGATGTCAGCATTGCTCTATTTCCGCGACCTTTTCCCTTTATCTAGAACCTCGTGAGCTCCACTCGTCAAAGAAAATGGACTCTAAGCTTACAGGAATAGTTGGAGTGAAGCCTGCTAGCGCTTGGGAACCCAGTTGACTTTCGGCAGGGGCTGAAGGCCTGCCTTGTTTCACAGCCATGCGCAAATCACCTCCTACAGCGCCGAAGGTTCCTCCACTCCGTTCTAAATCACCATTCAGTCGCAAGTTCACGGGACTCGACACCGCACTTGTAGTTGTTTCGAATCGCGTAGCAACCGGAGACAGTAACCGTTCGGAGAAATCAGTCTTGACCGGACTAGGAAATGGCTCTGCGCTATTCGCAGCTGAGATGTCCAGCACCTGATCTTCTTCTGCGCGTGTATCATCAGGCCTAGACCCTGTAGTTATCGTCCGTGTTCGTTTCTTTGTCGTCCGCGAACGACGACTTAAACTAGCACCACTACTGCTAATAGTGCTTGCAAGCGAATTTGAGCGTGAAGTCCCAGGAAATTTAGAGGAGGAGGGTTCTTGCATGGGTTTCGTCGCTGGCTCATTCGTCCAGGACAAAGTATCAGAGCCGTTATGGGGACAACACAAACCAGGATCTGCAAAACACACCTTCTACAGTAAAAGGAAACTTACATAAGCCCATACATGCTGCACGTGCACCGCGTTTAACGTTTTCAGTTTCAACCGTCGTACTTCTAGTACTCTGCACTAAGATGGCCACTCAGAGTGAGATACTGCTGGAATGTGAGTGAAAACATGTTCTTGCTCTATGGAAATCTTAAAAACTTGTGCCTTAGACCTGCCCAAGTCTGAAGGCCTTTTGCCTAAATGGCAACTCATAGTCGCCACAATGGCTGTGTTTAACACCATTCAGAACTTTGCGACATTAAAGCTGACCCGCAGGCTTTATGCTCGCGTTCCGTCTGCCTCAAGTATATGACCTTTCTTTACTGCCAGGACGTGACTCACGCTTGTCTTGTTTGTCCAGTAACGGCACTCCAGGCTCGAACGTTTGCAGTTTGGACATTAACATCAGCGGTCATACGGGGATATGCTGCGTACAATATCAACAACAAAACGTGGGTTGTTCTCTTCGTGCGAAGCTACGATGGTTAACCTCGTGCCGAACCTTAGGATTTATGATATGGCTCTCCTCACGTACCTTATCGCATTTGGGCACTTCACCTCTGAGATTTGCTTCTTCCGCACAGCTAAAATCAATCTACCTGTCCTGAGCCCTGTGATTGTCTCCAGTATGTTTTTCTGTTATATTTTCCATTACGCATACTCACCAGCGGCCCGCAGCTGCATCACTGATTTGGATGTTGAGACAGTATGATTTCTATGTCGCACCCTGATCTGATTAAATATGACGAATGCCAAGGTTCATATCGATGTCATGCCTTTGTTCCCTTGAGGAAGCCCGTGTTGTAAATTTAATCATTTTGCAGACCAGTGAATCCCGTGGCAATCAGCCAATGGAGCTTGAAGTACAATAAGTTTGCCACCACCCCGAGCTCGCGGTGGTCCTGCAACCCCATTAATCCATGAACGTCTCTAAGACGTGGCATTTGCTCTACTTACTCGACAAGCTTGAAGGGGAACTGATGATGATACTAACCCCGTAACTACGCGCGCATTGAGAAGCGTATGCTGCAGGACACGCTTTGATGCCAGCGCAGCAAGTCGCTAATCAAGTGTTACCCTCGCACTCATTGCGGTAAACTTATTGAGTTGCGCGTCATTCTAGATTCCTAGCAACGTGCTGAGTGGTCCGATTGCATGAGAGACAAGTTCGAAGCAAGAATGATACGTGGATTGTGGGGTGACAGCCGAACATATTGATGGTGACAGCTAAACATAACATGTCGATGTATGGCGCCAGCGATTGTTCTATGCAGTCATAAAATGATGGCTCGAATAGAAACCCCGTACCAGCAAACAAAATGATGGTATGAAATTATCCGTGGCAGTAGTCAAGTCGCTGTATATTAGATCGTGTGATCTTTGCGTGGTCCAGTATGCTGGGGAAAAGGACCTATTGCGACGAGATGGTGTGACGTCGCGCCTACTGTTGCTCCGATCTGGGCCGATGAATATGAGCCGGATTCGTTCCATACCAGAAGATCCGTCGGTGCCGCCATGAAAAAAGCTGGGCGGGGTAATAAGACTGTACCAGACCCTAAGAAATCTCGTCACTATTTGAAAATTAGTATGGCATCCGTGAGTCGTGGAACGGTCTCAACCCTCGCTCGTGCGTGCTGGCGTGTTTTAAAGATGCCGCGAAACGTAAAATGATGGTTTCCCCCGCATTACATAATTGGGGTCATTGTAATAAGGATTGCCGAGCAGTATATAAGTAGTGTTCCACATTCTTCAATTGTGACTCCATTCAACGACATCCCGGTTTTCGTGTTACTCGTCCCCGACCCTTTAAATATTTTCCATGTCTGCTGTGCTGCAATATCCCCCTGAACTGCTCTTTACTATATGCGAATATATTTATGCTGCCGGTTTACCACCTTCCGAGTATTCCAGTTCTCTCGATCCACTCGCAATCGGCGAGTTTGGAACGCCAACAGCGTTACCGTCTTCTATGCCACCGCCAAATTGGAGCGAACCAGAGGCGCGAAAATCCCTTTCTCGTCTCTGTTTGGTAAACCATGCCTGGTATGAAGCTGCCAAGCCATGGTTGTGGCACAAAATCGAGGTTCGTCTACCCAGAAGCTGGCTCGCTCTCCTAGACGAAATCACAACCGATACCGAAGACGATGAAAAAACTGCTTTGGCCTTCAAAGAATCCATTCAAGCAGCCACCCACGCTGCTCTAGCTAGCGCTGCGCGTGCTGGCGCATCTTCTGACGAGGATGCAGCTAGGAAGTGGAAGGAAAGCATCATGGAGTCCTTGACTGGCCCAGATGGTTCCATTCCCCCAGACCTGTTGACGCCTCCAGCATCTCGTGATCCGAGTCCCAGACGTCT
>QLOO01001569.1:0-12877 GCA_003313855.1 Suillus sp. MG131 | reverse complement strand
TTGGAGTAGTATTGCTTGCCGAGTCTGGATTGTGATCAAATTATGTGGCACGCGTCATGGGAAGTCTTACAAGTAATGAGAGAGCACCTACCTGTAATCAAATGGATTTTTGTCGGTTTGCTAGAGTAGATTTGAGTGAGAAAAATCCCTGGTATCCCCCCTGGTCATCCTCCAACCATGCACTGTAGCACGAACTTCCTCTTCGCCTGGATCTTCCGGAAACATGGGCTGTGGAGCATCAAGCCATCAGAAAAGAATCCATCGATGTGTGGATCAAGCAAACCGGATATTTGCGCGTCACTATCTCCTCGCAAACCCAGCCTGCACCCTGAGCCTTGCGGAAAAATTCAAGATCCCGGTCTGCCAAATGCGGTCGATGATGCGAGTAGAAAACAAGCACGCATGGTGCAATTGAAGCGTGATCGCTTGTGGAACGAGAAGTTAGGCACATATCGCAGGATTTCAATAATGCATCATGCTACGTGCGTTGAGACACCAATGATGGAATGGTGTAAAACGATCTCACCTGCGAGTGATTAAAAATTAGATCTGATAATATGATTAAGTGAAATCCCGTTGAGGCATCCTTCGGGAGTGTCTGCATTATGTTGTCTACGGGATGGCCCCAGATATATCCCTGAAAGAATGAGCAATCAGATAAGCCACGAGTGTTCCCAAAAAAATACCTGAGTCTCAACATGATCCTGTTCATCAGGAGACAGATTTTGCCTTGCGTTGAATTCCAAGTTATCGATAAGGACCGCCTCCGGGTAATCTGTCAGCACAACCTGTTCGATGAATGAGGCAAGACGACAGAACTGGCGTAGATGTTCAGACTTTCTTAGCGCCGTTCTGTGCTGCAACGAGCCCCGGGAGGCCTCCACCAGCCCCGAGTTCGAGTACGCAGCGATTGCGTGCTATCTCTGGATTTGAATCTATATATGATGCAAATGCTAACGCTGCATTCCATCTGAATTGAACGGATGAAATTAGTGGCGTTCGGTGGGCGCAGAGTATGAATAGCAGTACAGATGATGAGCCCATAGCGGATGCGATCCTACCAGGCGGATTTTGAGATCGGGGAAGGTGTTTCGAGTGCATGTTGCAAAGGTTGGCGGCGGTGTTGGTGGACGTGGAGGTTCCTACACAAGTTGAATAAATAAATTAACCTTTTGGGTGGAAACATCTATTAGCACAAACCGTGAAAACATCGCCGAGAGAAAGATCCTCTTCACTGTCTTGCATTACTTCTGGTGTGAAGAGAGTACTCCGAGTCAACTGTGACTTGGCAGCGACCGGATCAGATTTTGATCTGGCGTTCCGATTATACAAATCGAGAATAAGTTTCGCAGGATAATATTAGTCGGTGAACATTTGTGACAGACTACTTTCAAGTCTTTCACGCTCAGACGGTAAGAAACGCGCATGATATGGATAGCCAGCATCTGGGCGGCCAACATCATTCATCTCTCAGTCATTCAACCCAAAGTTCTTCTTCTTCTGCTATCGACCTAACTGTCACTATCACAGGCCTTGCCACTTCAAGTTCAGCTCCTCCGAGTCCGAATCCGTCTCCGACACTTCATCCTTCAGTGGATGCAGGTCATTCCGTCACTCGCAGACGAACAAGCTGGGCAAAGTTAGACATAGGGCAGGATCCCTTACGTCCGAATCTTTCAATAGCTATGGAGGCAGGTCCTTCAAGAACATCGCCCCGGTCGTTTACTCCGGATGAGAACCCGGTTTATTCTCCTAACAACGGATTCTTTTCAAACACATTAGCGTACAATGGGAATTCGATTTACAACGAGTTGCCCTACACTGCTGCACAAGCTGGTCCATCCTCCGCTTCCTTAATGTCTACTCCAGAGTCTGACCTTGACTCGTCCAAGGACGGAGACGATGTCCATCTCACTGGTACCAATTCTCGGTGGAGATCTGAAAATGGGGGTTGGGCTAGTGCTGATTTGAACATCGACTCCGAGCGCACGGGAGGTACCACAGGCCCAACCAGGCGAAGGACGCTGCGTTACAGTTCTTCACCTTCCCCTCTCAAGCGAACGGGCTCAGCGTTCAGGGTAATGTCAAAGCACCTTCGACGCGCGTCTCTGCGCGTCGTTAATCTTTCAAGCCACCCCTTGGACAATTCCATCCGTATACCGGACGAAGACTTTGACGATGGCGAGTACTCTCCCACACAAGATAACAAGGAACCCTTCGAAGGGCAATGGAATGAAGAACAACTTTTCCTCAGCAGAAAGCTGACTCCCTTACGAGGACGCACTCTCGGTTTCTTAGAGTCCTCAAGCACATTTCGTCTTCTCCTTTATCGCTTCCTTTCTCACCCGTAGGCCTCTTCTAGGTTTCTCCCGCCCGGCACTATTAATCATCCTTGCAGATGGACAGAACCTTTGATACTTTGTTTAATAATTCTTAATGCCTGTGTATTGATATTTCAAGCGTCTCACTCAGTCCTGCTTCCCTCGGAGCAGTCCATGCCGACCCCACAAAAGGGATTCTTTCGTGCTTGGGAGGATTATGTTCTTTTTGGGTTGTTCATCCTATTCACGTAGGTTTCATACCGGTCGCCAACTTCTTAGTCTGATCCCTCCTGTCAGGTTTGAAGCAGTTGCTCGAATATGCGTTTCTGGATTTCTGCTAGATCCTGAAGTTCCAATATCGGCTTTCTTTGTATCTTCGACATCACCAACAACCTCTGCTCCAACTTCGAGGGTAGGTTCTTCTGCGTCTGGTTCCTTGTCACGCGGCCTCTCCTTAAGGCCCTTCTATGATCGTATTTCGCGGCCTTTCAAACTCTCCGAGACTACCCCTTCACGCTCGATGCCCGACACAGCATCTAGTCCAAGTAATTTGCCTCACGAGACTTTGCGTCAAGAAAAAAAGGCTATTGTAGATGAGCCTTCTTCACGCGCCCATCTTCGAAATCTCTCACAGCCAACTTTCTTCTCCCGTGCCCTTCGGTCAGACCAAATGCCCCCGGACGTGATCTCGCTGCCATTCCGACTAAACATTGATAACGCACGCGACAAGGTGTATCGTAACATGCCATACTTGCGCCAAAGCTGGGGAAGAATTGACTTGATCGCTATTCTCAGCTTCTGGTTGAGCTTTACACTCGCGATGGCAGGCGTGGAGCGTGGGTCTCATCATGTCGCTGCATTCAGAGCGATGAGTGTGCTGCGAATCGCAAGACTTCTCGCTATCACGTCTGGAACCACTGTGAGTCTGCGGACGGCATTTTACCTTTGTGCGCTTACACTATTATACAGACAATCATGCACTCACTGAAAATCGCTCGGCCGCTGCTTACTAATGTGGCATACTTTGTTGTATTTGCTGCTGTGCTATTCTCGTGAGTCTATCTGGTCTTTCTTTGAAAGCTTATCGAACATGAAACAATCTTGAAGGATAATCGGCATCCAATCTTTCAAGGGTTCTTTTCGACGGAATTGCTATCTTCAACCTACCCTGGGAGAAAATCAAACGCAAATATCTCAATTTTGCGGTGGTTACATTGATCCGACTACCCTGGACGTCTCTCCATATTTACAATTGGACGGTACGCTAGGCCCTGCGGCCAAGGGTTATATCTGCCCTCTGGGGCAGGTTTGTCAGGTTCGTCGCTTGGAGTTTCATTGACGGATGATGATCTCATGAGTTCGGATTAGGAGGGAGAGAATCCATACAGTGGCATCCAGAGCTTCGACAATATTTATTATGCCGCGCTACAAGTTGTCGTTGTGACCTCAGCCAATGGCGTACGTGTTCATTATCCGTATTTCTGTCGCGCTAATATCCTCTCAGTGGTCCTCTATCATGTACTCAATCATCGACGCCGAGTTTTTCGTCTCCTGCTTCTTCTTCATTGTCTGCATCCTCGTATTGAACATCTGGCTTATCAATCTTTTCGTTGCTGTGATCACGAACACGTTCTCTGCTATACGTGTGGATACGCATAAGAGTGCCTTTGGTGCTGCACCGTGCGGTTTTTGACTTGTATACATATACTGATGCTAATGTTGTTCCAATTCACAGACTAGGGCCTGTCGTCGAGGAGCGCGAAGAGGGTTGGGTAGATGGCAAACACGTTGCTCGGAATAACTCACTCAAGGAATTCTATACCCATACGCGCTGGTGCTGGGTATTTCTGGCTCTCGCGTCGCTCGTCGTACAAGCCACTGCCAGTGCTGACATGAGTGAACTGCATCAACAGATACTTGACAAATCAGAGCTAGTGCTTACGGTAGCTTTCGACATCGAAATCATCATGCGCATCGTGGTAGAGCTCCCAGCTTGGCGAAGGTTTTTCAAGCATGGGAACAACTGGCTGGATCTTGTGTTGGCTGTGGGATCAAGCGTCATTCAGATTCCGGCCATTCACAACTCTGAACTATACCCCTGGTTGACCATATTTCAACTAGGGAGGTTCTACAGGGTGATTCTAGAGTTCCCGAGAATGAAACCGCTCATGGTGAGTCTATTCACCATCTAAACATCTGACAGACAACTCAGTAACCTCAGCTCACGGTCTTCGGGAATCTGTACGGTCTAGCGAATATGACGCTTTTCTTGCTGCTCGTCAACCTCCTTGCTGCGTTGGTCTGCGTGGAACTCATTCGCGGCGATATGCACGACTCGACCACGTTGAATTTCGGACAGTTGTGGAATTCGTTCCTCGCTGTGTACCAGATCTTTTCCTCCGAGAATTGGTCGGACGTCATGTACGAGGCAGCCGATGCAGAGATTCCCCTGGGGCAGGCTGTGATTGTAACCGTTTTCTTATCTTCATGGCTTATATTCGCAAATTGTAAGTCGCTAACAGTGCTCATGCGTATTGCCTTACTTCGTTAACGCGCGCCATCTTCTCCAGTCATCGTAATGCAGATGTTCATCGCTGTCATTCACGAAAACTTCAGTGTCGCGGAAGAAACGAAGAAGAGTAAACAAGCATCGGACTACTGGGCTCAACATCACCCGCAAAGAGTCACACACAACAGTTGGACTCGCAAGTTGAATCCGTATCGCTGGATCAAGGCGGATCCAGTTCGCGTCAAGGTTGAAAACCTTCCTTCGAATCTGGTCTTGCCGATGCAGAAGACGCTTGTGCAAGATTACGGGGTTATTGGACAGGACAACCGAAATGGGGCTGTATGTGTTTCTAAGTGTCTGAGATGACAGGTTGCTAATACTTTGATGCGACAGAAACCCGTTCCGTTGAAGCGTGCGAAGCATCTCCCTTCGAAATCGTTGACGATGCTTCAACAACTGTTTTCTGGGACTTCGAATTCTAATGACGTGCCGTTGGTGGCCTTACGACAGGGCCGTCGTGAGTCGACAGTTGTGCAAGACGAAGAGACGGAGCGTTATCTGTGAGTTTCTAGTACCTGTAAGTAGTAGCTTTACTCACGCGAACTTGCAGCGATATTCTCGCCAAGGCGAGCAACGGTGCTGACACAACTGAGAACGACCATGATGAGCACTCCGAGCGGAAGGCGCAGAAGGCGGACTTCATCATTGATCACCCGACGTATGACAAGACCTTTTGGCTTTTCTCGCAGGAAGATCGTCTCCGGAATATGTGCCAGAGAGTTGTCAAGCCTGCTGGCGGAGAGCGTCTGTTCGGAGTCCCACCCTCTGACGTTGCCCATACGCTGTTTCAGCTCCTGATCTTGTTGACCGTACTTGGTGGTATCATCACGCAGGGCGTAGCCACCCCTTTGTACCGGCGCAATTACTACATTGAGCATGGTATGGTGCGTAATACTTGGTTCAACATCGCCGAGATAGCGTTCGGCGTTCCTTTCCTGGTCGAATTTGTTATCAAGATCATCGCCGATGGTTTCCTGTTCACTCCAAACGCCTACGTCAAGAGCATATGGAATATCCTGGACTTCATCATACTCATCGGTATCCTAGTGAACTTGTCGTTCACGCTCATTTTCGTCAGCGGATTGACCCGTTCCATCCACGCCCTCAAGGCTCTTCGAGCTCTCCGCCTCGTGACCTTGATCGAGAAGATGCGGAACACGTTCGAATCACTCATTATTTCCGGGGCAATTCGTATCTTGGATGCCGCCGTTTTGGCGATCCTGTATCTAATTCCCTTTAGCGTGTGGGGCGTCAATATCTTTGCAGGACTAATGAACGAGTGTAATGATAACAGTGTCCAAGGAGTCAACGAATGTACCAACGAGTTTGTCAACACAATATACGGCACATCTTTCGGATATTTGGCCCCTCGAGCCTGGGACAATCCTTCACCTTCTACGACGTTCTCCTTCGACAACTTTCGATCTTCGATGCTCATTCTTTTTGAGATTGTATCGTTGGAAGGATGGATCGATGTCATGTCGGTTGCGATGAGTATTACTGGGAAGAACCAACAACCACAGCGCAACGTTTCGCAGATCAACGCCATCTTCTTTGTAATCTACAATTTACTTGGAGGCATTGTGATTTTGACTCTTTTTGTCAGGTGAGACTTGTCCTCTATGAATCCTCAACCTATTGGCTCACGGTTTGTTTAGTATCATCATCGGCAATTTCTCATCTAAGACAGGCTCTGCATTCCTAACCCAACCTCAGCGAGAATGGATTGACCTGCAGAAACTGATCAAACGCCAGAAACCGTCGAAGCGTCCTCAGAATCGGCCTACTCAACTATTTCGAGGATGGTGTTACGACCGTGCAATTCACAAACACGGCTGGTGGATGCGAATGATGACGTGCTGGTTTGTCGTACAAATTATCGTTCTCATGTTTGTGCCTCTTCCTTTGCTGGTTGACTATCTGAACTCATGTTCTTCAGGACGCAAACATTTACAGTCCATGTAGCTGTTGCGAAATTTCAAGGTTAGTAATTGGTTTGCTTGTATTTCCTTTCGGTCCCTCAATTTAACTTCTTTCAGACGACTTCTCGCTGATCATCACAACGATGTATGTTATCGATATCGCAGTCAGGTTCTATGGTGTTGGGTGGAGGAGTTTCCGAGCTAACGGGTGGAATTTATTTGATGTTGTGGTGGCCGGCGGCAGTTTCATCACGACGTTGGTTGTCCGGTTTGGGTACATGGGTTTCGCTGTCGAGCAGCTACAGAAGTTGTTCCTCGTCAGCATCGCGTTCAAGCTCGTACAGAGGACCAACAGCCTTAATCAGCTTTTCAAGACTGTGATGTAAGTGGGGCGGCCATGTTTTGATTAACTGTTGACTTTTTGCAGGGCGAGCTTGCCCGTCATCTTGAACCTCCTGGGCCTGTGGTTCATACTTTTTATCTTCTTCGCCATCATGTACATGGAAGCTTTCGGCTTGACAAAATGGTATTCTGCAGAAACCCACACTCAGAACTACCAAACCATGGGTTCGGCGCTCGTGATGCTTGCATTCATGAGTACGGGGTAGGTATTTTCAACGCTTTTTCATGATTTTTCTAAGATATCTACTCGCAGCGAGGGCTGGAACCAATACATGCATGACTTGTACGTGATCAAACGGTTCTTTTTGTTCTGAAGTTGACGTTGGTTTAGTACTCTGGCATATCCGCGGTGCACTATCAAAACTAATACGCTGGTGGAAACGGATTGTGGAAGTACCCCCTGGGCGTTCTCCCTCTTCATTGCTTGGAACCTCCTGAGCATGGTGTGTGAACCGTCATTTTGCGTGTGCTTCCTGATGCTATCTCGAACAGTATATATTCCTGAATATGTTCACTGGGGTCGTTGTGCAGAACTTCTCCTACGTTTTCCAGTCCACTGGCGGAGCAAAGGCCATCACTCGTGAGGAAATTCGTTCGTTCAAGAAAACGTGGGCGGAGTATTCCAATCCAAAGACTGGGCTGCTTGAACAAAGTCGACTGGTTCCCTTCCTAGGCGTAAGTTCTATGTGACGTAATGTTCATGAGACTTATTGAGTTCTTATTCAGAAATTGAATGGGATTTTCGAGGTTCGCATATACCCGACTGAGTACTCCGTTCCATCCATTGTCTCGACGTGCAAAGACATCCAAAAGATTGCGACGAAAGAAGAGATGACGTTGAATCCACGGAAAGTAAATAAGGTGCTGAAGAAGATCGACTTCGACGTTATAAGACAGCGAAGAGCGGTATATTGCCGGCTATTTCACGAAGCCAGCATTATTGACAGCCATCGCAAAGGCATCTCGTTTACCGACATGCTTTTCCTTTTAGCCCACCATAAGCTGATTGTGGACCGCGACGCACTAGTGTGAGTTTATTAATCTGTATGTCATGCTGTTACAGGTCTGACCACGAGGCAGGCTGAAAGATCTTATCGTGAGACAAGGGACAAACAAACTTGTCTCGGATTTGGTAAACCTCGACCGTGTTCGTTCTTTGTTGAAAATGATATCACTGCGACGAAGGTATTTGGCTGACCGAGAAATGACGCTCAGCGCGCAGAGAGGTAAGTTGCTCTTCGGCGTCATCAACATCGCAGATGATAATCCAACGGGTATCGTAGATATCCCCGCTATTCAAGTGGACCCTGCGCCGTCCACTCCGCCCCCATTAACTCGCGATATCACTTCACCTCGTAGTGACCAGGGCCGTTCAGACAACAGCCCTTCAAGCCCAACACCCTCTCCCCGAACTCTTGCCCCTTCCCCAGAGCTTAATGCCTGGGATCATTCCTTCCGAAGTAGTCTTCAGCGCTCCCGCAGAATAAGCGATGTCAGTATGCTTTCTGCCGACATGGGTCACGGTTATTGGTTCGTACCAATCGTCGCTCATACCAAATAGTCTATTGATAGGTTTGACACAGGAGGGATAGTTCGTTAGACATCGGTGATCAAGCAGACATCATGTCATCTATGCAGCGTTCTATATGGGGCGGTATGTTATCGGTCTTTAAGCCTTGTCAATTGTCTGACTTCCGCACCCAGATCTCATGCAGCAAGCTGCAGAAGAAGATGCTTAACTCGATCTTATTATTTCAACTAATGATGGACATCATGGGACATTTTGCGGACACTGACTATATTGCATGTGTAACCCCAACAATCAACACACTTACTTGTATGGTATTGAATAGAAATAGATGCATATAATGGTAAAACAACATGGTGTAACATGCAAGCATACAGTATCTATGCCTGGCCCTGGACTCTTCGAGATTTCCACACCTTCTTCTCCTGAACAGTCTCGAATCCATCATCATTCCTCCTGGGTTCAGGCGGCGGGCCGTTACGAGATGTGAGAGGGGCAGGAGATGCAGTCCGAGCAGGTGTGGTAGCCGGAGGTTTCGCTTGGCGATCCCTCCAGCCTCCAGCGGCATTACTAAATGCACCAGGCCGGTATGCGCCTGTGGTAGAAACAGCAGGAGCAGCAGGCAGAGGGCTTGCAGCCCGTGGTGGTGTGGATATAACGGCGGTAGCTCGTATGGGTGCAGAAGGCGCTCCTCCACGCCGCCAAGCTTGGGGCTGCGATGGTTGCGCCGCTAGTTGATTACGCTGCTCTGCGCGGCGTTGAGCAGCATGTGCTTCAGCCTCAGCCTCGCGTTCGGCACGTTTCCTTGCATCCTCTTGAATTTTGGCACGCTCCTCTTCCCGCTTCCTGCGTGCTTCGGCAGCTTTTTCCTTCTCTTCCCGTTCCTTGGCCTCGGCCGCTTCCTCGGCTGCGCGCCGCTCTGAAGGAATATGAGGAAACGACAACCATGTGTGATCAGGTAGACTCACCAGCTTCTAATCGAGCCTCTTCTTCCTCTTGCTCTCTGCGGATTCTCTCAGCTTCAAGACGCTCCTGTTCTTCCTTGTCTTTCATCTTCTGATGTGCAGCCCGCATCTTCTCCTTCTCCTCCTCGATTCTCTTGCGTGACTCCGCGAGCCTAGCTGTGTGTTCTTCACTCCGCTGTGCGATAATGAACTCCTTTCTTTGTTGATAATCCTGCATCATGCGGCTCAAGCGTTTCTTGGACGCGATGTCCTCCTGGAATGCCTGGCGAGCGCCCTCAATGCGTGAGCGCTGAAGCGTTTCGAAGATTGTGCGGTCGGTGGCTTGCTGTTCCGCATAGTCCTCTGCAAGCAGCGGCCGCTCTTCCTTGCGGTATGCACGCTCGATGTGGTCGATTCGCTTGGCAGCGGTGCGCAAACGCTGATTGAGCTCTTTCTTCTCGCGTTCGAGCTGCTCGACTTGCATGCGCATGAGTGAATCTGTCGATAAATCTTCCATTTCCTGTGGACAGTCATATCAGTAACCCTCAAGCAGGTAGTTTGAAAAAGGGATACGCACGTCCACCGACACTTTCAGGTTACCCTTCTTGATCAACGTCTGGGCGAGTTTCTTGGCTTCCTCCGCACGAATAGAATCTACCTCTTTCTGTGCGCGCTCCCGCTCCTTCTTCGCCATCTCGAGCTTGGCGCGTCGCACCTCCTCATCCTTCTCGCGCCGCGTCGTTTCTGCACGACGGCTTGCCTCCTCCTTCTCCTTGCGAGCGGAGAGCTCAGAGAGGAGCTCGCGGCGGCGCGCAACGAGCGCACGACGGAGCGACAGCGCATGCCGCTCAGCGTTCGCAGCCGCGACAAGCTCCACAAACTTGGCATGCTGCGCAGCCTCTTCTTCCTCGGGAGATAATTGGGGCGGGGGGTACAGAATCGCAAGGGAATTGTGCAGTGTCACCGCGAGCGTGCTCAGCCGTGTGCGCACGAGCTCTGCAGCGCTGGGCTGGATACTTGCCTCTGTATTGGTGCTCGTGGACGGAATGGGGTCTTCGGAGCTGAGTACGAAACCCTCGTCAATGAAGGTGATTGTGCCAGTAGCGTGGTCAACATGTACGCTGCGCTCGCCACGGCGTGCACAACCCATGAGAAATGCCTCTACTTGCTCTGGGCTGAGCCCCTCAAGGGGTGTGACGAGTTCGAGGAGCGAGGTGATGGTGAGGGTGGAATAAACTTGAGAAAGTTGCGCAAGAAGGCGGGAGAGCAGTGCACGTTCCAGGAGGGAACGGTAGCCGAAGTATGGTGTGTCTGGTGCACACAGTTCTGCGAGGAGCGGGGCAGTGGAGGAGCAAAGCGTCAGGGGGTCGAATGAAGCTTCGAGGAGCGTATACAGAGACTTGATGGGTGTTGGGGAAAGACGGAGGACGTCACGGGAAAGCTGTGAGTGGGTAAACATATGTTCAGTTCAAGGATGGCAAATATACATACAGCATCTTTGATCAGCCCGGCGCGAGTGGGTGCTCTGGTGAGACCAAGAAGAGCAGTGAGGCGTGATGTTTTACTCTTGGCATCCTCATCTTCATCCTGTAGACCAACAGGGACGGCCAAGGCACTGACAAGTACCTGGCCGGCGAGTTTTGTCATCTCCTCTTCGCTCTTTCCCCCAATGCTAGTAACGATTGCGTGGTACCGACCCCATGCAGCGGCATGATAGAGAGCATTTCCGCTCATCAAGAAAATCTTAGTCAACTTTTCATAATAGTTCGCCATCATTGCCGGACGGGGAGCCTTTTTTGCCATTGTGAGCAGATTGTGCACATCTTCGACACTGCGGAATGCCTCCTGCCACAGTTCGAGTTCGACAGAGGTATTGAGCTGAGCGAACCGGGTGTCGAGATGATGTTGCAGTGTCTCCGCATCCGATAGATTGATAGCGTGTGTTTGATGCGCATATTTTGCGACATTGGAAAGGTGCAGTCGGAGAGTTTCGCAAAGTCTCCGGAACTCAACTTTCCGTTGGTGCTTTAGGCAGAAACGGAAAGCTTGCTGTGCAACTTGCTAAAGAATTCATGTTAGAAAATATGGAATCAGGGTCGTCCCGCATTACGCCTGAGGCGATCATCATGAAGACCATGAGGCACTGATACCTGCCTAAACCAGTAGCCTTCCCTTCAGGAAGCATAAAAAACCGACAATTCTCTTCAAAGGCGTATGCGGGTAGCCAAGGGAAAGATAGCTCACCTGATAGATAACTTCCAGCCGAGCATTATTCTTGAGAGTCTCGAGTGATGTACGATAGCTCTCCCACAGGAATTTGAGCCAGGGTGTGACGAGTGCACGGTCCGTGCGGTCCTTGCTCTGATCACCACTAACTGCGCCAAGGAGAATGCTCTCAGGCGTTTCGCTTGCTTCAAGATCGTCGACATCGACAGGTCCGGTGACTTTGTCTGCTTTCTCCTGCGCCTCGTGGACTTTTGCATCTGAGAGCTGAATAAAACGGTTGATGACAACCTCGATGCTTCCAACGCTCGAATTTTGAGCGATATTCTTGTATTGCATGAGGCCCTCTTTGGCAGTACGGCCTTTACGCATATCAACACAAAGCTCGACGAAGCGGATCACGATTGGCTCGAGCGTAGTAAGTGGTGTCGAGCGGAAGCGTTTTGAGGAGAACATCTCTACGAGCGACTGAAGAGCCGCATGAGACTGACCGACAGAGACGAGGCCCTCTGCTTGCTTGAGCACGGCCTCGGGTTTTGTGAACGGTGCCATGATTGGGCTGTGGGTTGTTAGCTGTGCACAGCCTGGACCAACGAGCAGTACATTGTACGCACTGTTCAAATGAGTTTTGAGCGTGACTTTAGAGCGCTCAAGTGTCTTGTACAGCTCTTTGAGTTCGCTGTGAGTCGGGGTAATGGGCCTACTCGATATCGGTACCGTAAATGACAAGGAAAAAAACTAAGTTCGGTGTTCCCGTGGGAAATATCATCTATTTTAGACTTTCCTAACGACGTTGTCGAAAGCACTTTTCTTCAACTTTCTCATGTAGTGGACGTCGTAATTTTACAAGGCTAATGAATACATCTATCTCATCCCCAGCTAGCTACTTTTCATTTCAAACCCACCGTTGAACAATGACACTGTTAACTAGTCCAGCACCCTCGATTGTTTGAGTGTCATCTTCCAAA
>QLOO01001567.1:37875-54072 GCA_003313855.1 Suillus sp. MG131 | reverse complement strand
GCGGTCACCAAAGGTCAAAAAGCCCATGGAAAGGCGTCAAGTGAAGATGTTGGACATTCAAAACCATACCAAGAGTGCGACTATGGAGCGTCTTCACCGTCGTGAAGATGCTCGCCGTCGGGCATTGCGTTTGAAACCGGACACCACCGGACTGCATCGCACCCTCCTATCTTGGAATTACGATCACGATGGTCCTGATCCTCCCACCGTCGGCCAAAAAGCGTCATGGCTTTATGTTCCCGACACCTTCCAGGACTATCAGCACTATCTCCGAGTATTCGAGCCCTTGTTACTCCTAGAATGTTGGTCGCAAATTGTTCAATCCAAAGAAGAAGTACAAGCGGTGTACGATTGCAGAATCATCTCCAAGCAGTTCACAGATGATTTTGTGGACCTTGACGCAACCATTGCGGAGCCTGTCCAGAAAGACTGGCGACTGGGAGAGACGGATGTCGTGTTACTTCGGCATCCCGAGGGTAAAAAATCGATCATGATGAAGGTTCAGAGCTTTAGGACCACGCCGTTTGGATCGCAGATGGGTCTCCGCTGCTTCGCGCAATCCACTATGGGCGACATAGGTCTGCAGATCAACACTGTTTGGAGCCTGAAGAAAATTTTTAGGTGCGTTTTTCTGTCTGTGTTGCAACAATTACTTATTGCTCGATAGCTTGAGCACTCTTCACCGGGAGTACGGCGCTCTTGTGGCATTGCCCCACTATGATTTCTTTCAAATGATATTAACTCCGAAACTGTCTGTTATGCCACCTCTTGAGCTACACGAGGTACGGCACACCATGTCCGCATACAATGTCAACGAGCCACAAGCACGAGCTATAATGGGATCGCTTAAGATAGATGGTTTTGCGCTCATCCAAGGGTAAGTTCTATCTGGCATCAGAGCGACACCCCGAATGAATGCTCCTCGCAGACCTCCCGGAACTGGAAAGACATCAACCATCTGCGGTCTTGTCGAAGCTTTTCTCCAGAAGCGTCCACGCCCGGTGGCGTCCATTCATGTTGGAAAAGCCGCAACCTCTTCAGAGCCCGTGAAGAAAATTTTACTCTGCGCACCCAGCAACGCTGCCATTAATGAAATTGCTGGCCGTCTCAAAGAAGGATACAGAGGCCCTCAACGGAAAGCAAGTTCCCTCAAAGTGGTTCGAGTCGGAACAGACAAGGCTATCGATATCAGCGTGAAAGACGTCTCTCTTGACTACTTGGTAGAACAAAGGCTCAATGGCCAAACTCCCGACAACACTTCCAAGGATGCGCACAATGAAATCAACGTGCTACGAAGTGAAATCGAGCAGGTCAAGCAGGTCAAGCAGCAGAAGCTGGAAGAGCTGGCCTCTGTTCGCGACAACAATGCCCGGATGGTGGTCCTAGAGGAAGAAATCAAGAGATTAAACTCGCGACGGATGACGCTGACGCAGCAGTTTGACCGGTTGAAAGATAAACAAAAGTCAGATTCTAGGACGCTTGATGCCTTACGGAGGCGCGTCAGGACGGAGATTCTCCAAGAGGCAGATGTCATTTGTTGTACTTTGTCAGGCGCAGGGCATGAAACGCTCGAACAGCTTGATTTTGAAATGGTCATTATCGACGAAGCGGCTCAGTCTATCGAGTTAAGCTCATTGATACCACTAAAGTTTCGTTGTCAAAGATGCATCATGGTCGGTGGTAAGTAGTATGCCTTCGTACTTCTGACATCCCATTGAGCCCAATGTAGATCCACAACAACTTCCCCCCACAGTTTTATCTCAGGAGGTAAGCCGACCTCAGCAATATCTGATGAATATGTGCTGATGGATTTTGAAGGCTTGTAAGTACCGGTATAATCAATCGCTCTTCGTGCGCCTTCAGAAACACCGTCCGGATGCCGTTCATCTTCTCAGGTATGTCTTTCGTCTTTCACTAATAGTCTATCCGCTCATGGTTTTTAGCATCCAATACCGCATGCATCCCGATATTAGCCGTCTTCCCAGTAGGATCTTCTATCAGGGCCGACTCTTGGATGGCCCTGACATGGATGTCAAAACAAAGCAGCCATGGCATTTGCATCCAAAATTTGGTACATATAGGTTCTTCAACGTTGCCCGTGGACAAGAAGTTTCCACAACCGGACACTCTTTAAAGAACACTACGGAGAGCCAAGTCGCACTCGCCTTGTATGCACGGTTGTGCAAGGAGTTTTCCGACGTAGACTTTGACTTCCGAGTTGGTATCGTTTCCATGTACCGCGGTCAAGTCATAGAGCTTCAGCGAGCTTTTGAACAACGATTTGGGAGAGATATCAAGGGCAAGGTACATTTCCACACTGTCGATGGGTTTCAGGGCCAAGAGAAGGATGTCATCATCCTTTCTTGTGTTCGTGCTGGTCCCGGAGTGCAATCTGTCGGTTTCCTTTCGGGTATGATGTTTCAATCTATATAGTTACAAGCTGCTAACGGCATACAGACGTTCGGAGAATGAATGTCGCTATAACTCGTGCACGTTCATCTCTCTTTGTTCTGGGCCATGCGCCTACTCTCGAGCGAAGCGATGAGACCTGGCGCAAAATCATACAAGACGCTCGCGAAAGATTACTGCTCACAGAGGTCTGACATTCACATACTCCTTCGTCAAACCCGAACTCACTGAGATACAGACGGATGTCAGCTTTTTCACCACCCAAGCTGTGAACCCCCCGGTTCGCCGGCCTCCATCACCACCAAAACCTAAGAAGCAGTCAGCCGTGACTTTGCCGCCTAAACCAGATGATTTAGTCACTCCTAAGAACTTTGCTGAGTCTAGTCGTCGACCTCCCTCCTCCAAACCTTCCCAGACGATTGGGGAGCAACCATCGATGAAAGATCCTCCTGCAAACTTGGCGATTCCCAGGGATGTTGGTCAGAAGCGGCGTTTGGCCGAAGGTGTGAATGGCGAACCTTCCACCTCGGGACTACATGAAACCAGGACAATGACAATGCAGCCAGCCCAAAAACGTTTCAAAAAGGAGAAAAGTAGCATATTTATACCCAAGAAGAACAAGGTAATGTTTCCTTAGGTTTCGGTGATTAGCGCTCATGATCTATCAGCCTGGGAAGCCATAGGCGATCATTTGGTGTTCTGGATATCATCATTCAATTATACAAGTAATCCACCTTCTGGCCTTATGAGGATAATGTCTGGATTACACATATATATTTCTCAGGAATCGGCGTAGGCAGCAACCTTGCTCACATCCAGCCCGAGGTTGAGCGCTGGACTAGCAGTATGAACACATTTTGTAGAGTATACAATAGAGAATATAGCATGTCCATTCATCGTGGACACAGATACAGCAGTTGCAAAGGGCGTGAAATTTGAACCCTACAATCAGCTCGATAATCGAAGACTGGCACCGTCTAGCATCGTACGAAGGGCCAGGTTTTGCGAAGGCACAAAACAGATTTTTGAGTGACATTACACGGAACTGTTTAGTGAAGATGAATTATGAAACCGAGTTTGCATGAAAAGCCCGGCGTTGACATGATGCCATGCAACAATTAAACACGCTGGTTGCTGGGCTCGTTTCTGGCTCTTTATAGGCTGTTGCACCTCTCCTGAGTATACCGACGGTCATCATTAATATTTACTACGCGTACGATCTCTTTTGTCGCATAATGCTACCTGATTGATGATCCCTCGAGTACAAACTGGAGGCATGACATCGTTTATCCAACCACTGAGAGTTCCGCCATGGGAGTCACGCGAATTACTTCCGCGGAATCAACCGTTCCGTCCTTACATATAGTAGATGTCGACCACATTGCATAGATATCAGATAATACAGTTGTATATTAATCACACCTTCACTGGTGGCAGCTCCCATTGATCTGGTCCAAACCGCGGTATAGACATCATCACACCCGCATTGTTTCTTAAAGGTTTGGAAAACGTGCACATACTCTGTTTTCCAAGACTCGACAGCCATGCAGGATTGATGACCGTTAGTCCTTCATATTTGTCAGCATCTATTGGTTTTGCAGCGGCGATAACAGACCTTTGATCCAGGTCCGTGATGTTTGAACTAGTTCAGAAAAGACGAGATAGTCTGGAGGAGGGCGATTTGCAAGCACAGACATTGGATGGATGAAAACATCCCCGGATACTCCCACCGCCGCATACGGGACGCCTTTAGCAGTTGAAAACTGTCCCCCACTTGCGTTTTTTTGTATTAAATCTTTCCGTACTGCTACTTGATCAATAAATGCAGCGGCAAGAAGCTGACGGATAGCTTTTAGCTAAAAGAATGATGTCATCAAAGGTAAATGGCATAAACAGGATACTGGTTACCTGAGTGTCGTTGGGAGGTCGGATATTTTTGTTGAAGCCAACTTCAGCGTTTTTGAAATTTGCATCTGCAATATTGCTTAGTTGAGCTCGCAGTTTGTGTATTTCTTCCATGGCCTGTAGTTTCTGTCATGTTGCTGCAAGCTGGTATCATGGCTAGCAGACATACCTTGGGCCTTACAAAGTGGGCCTTACAAAACTGGTGACCCCCTCCAGAATACTCATAGGCCCCGACAACCGAGAGGAGCCTGAAGATATCACTACTGAAATTACCCAACGATCCATGAATCTGTTTCAGTGTTGTTCAGCCAATGTCAGACAAACGGATGGAAGACGAGCCTGTTGAGACTCAAAGAATGCCCGCCGTCTGGTCTTCCTCGCCTCTTTCGCTCTGATGGAAGCGTTCTTGATGTGTCCCAGTCCTTCATCATCGCCATCGGACTCGCTATCGGCATCTAACCCCTCTTCATGAAGAAAAGGGTCCCCGACCGACATAGCTGCCACAATCGAGATCACATAGGGTAGACAACCATGTTGTTGACTCCCAACAAGCATTCTGGAGAAGCGCGGGGAGAGCGGGAACAAGCTCATTGCCTTCCCTAGAGGCGTCACTTGGCCCCCGATCGTTGACATAGACACCCCCGCTTGTGATACGAGAGGTGCACTACTGAGTGCGCCAAGACGAGTGAGGACCGTCTCAGCCTTTTTCAACACCTGCCTATCTGGAGGAGTTGGGAAAGGAAAGTTAACAACGGCGTCAATGTTCATGCTTTTCATCTGCAGAACGACGCCCTCAATCGGCGTGCGCAGGATTTCAGGCTGTGAAAATGACTCGAAATAATGCTCGTAAAGAGCAGAGGAGTAGAGTCTGTAGCAATGTCCTGGACCTGTACGACCTGCGCGACCAGCTCGCTGGGCTGCGGAAGCCTTGGAGATCCAACTGACCTGAAAGGATTGAATACCGCTCGCCATATCATAACGTCGCTTTAAACACTGTCAGAGTATGCTTCTCACTATCGATCGAGAACTTCGTACCTCTTTCGCCCGACCACAATCGATTACATAACGTATGTTTGGGATCGTGAGGGAGGTTTCCGCAACATTGGTTGATACTACCACCAAACGATAGCCATCTGGTGGTGTATCAAAAACTCGCATTTGTTTCTCGCTCGATAAGAGCGAATACAGAGGCACGACGTGCATTGGGACTAGATCCATGTTGCTTGAGCTTGTCGAATATCAATATATCAAAAAAGTTACCATCACACTCCTCGATATCGATGCCAAGTTCAGCGTTGACGTCATCTTCGTCATCACTATCAAGGCCATCAGGATCTTCCTCCGCAAGGTCTCCGTCCACATCGAGTGCTAACTCCTGCTCGTGGACACCAAACTCGATGTCTTCGGCTTCAATGTCGGCTGGGAGTTCCTTTTGAGATGAAATGATTAAACTATTGTCTGAAATTCCTCACCATGAACCGGAGCAATAGGACAAGGAGCTTCGCTGGTAACAGAATCCGCAAAAATAGAAGAGGCTTGAACAACTTGTCTTCTCCTCTTTCTTGCCTCCAGGGCCTTTCTGCCGTATCGTGCCTCGAGCTTTTTGCAGACGCCCTGAATTTCATTTTGTCCTGTCAAAAATATGAGGATACCTCCCGGTGGTAAACGAGCATGAATCTTGGCCGCTTTCTTGACCGCTTCGCGCACATAGTCAGCAGACGTCCGCCGGTTAAAGTGTATTGTTACAGGGTGTTGGCGAGCATCAACATTGATAACCGGAGGAGGCGTCGAAAAAAGCGTCTGGTTTTCCGCGAAGTCGCCGACACGTAGAGTGGCCGACATGATGATAAGCCGGAGTGGTCTCGTGCCCTCTGTGCCTTCCTTCCACATTTTTTCGCGTAGCTTGATTACCCGACTAAGGACTCCGATCAGAATGTCGGTATTCATACTACGCTCATGCGCTTCGTCGATGATAATCACCGTATATTTGGAGAGCAAGAAATCTGTAGCAAGTTCACGCAGAAGTACCCCATCGGTCATGAACTTGATCGTAGTTGAAGGAGACACAGTTGCGTCATATCGGATCTGGTACGACACGCGGGAGGAGGTCAAGGACAGCTCACGAGCCACTCGAGATGCCATTGACATTGCCGCAACTCGCCTTGGTTGCGTAACGCCTATCATACCTGGATTTTCTGCGTACACCAATATCAGACATCATGGGATATACTCGTACGAGCAAACTAACCTCCAGTAGGATCACCAAACCCGGCTTCGTAGAGAAATTGTGGGATCTGAGTAGTCTTTCCGCTACCAGTTTCACCACAAATGATTACTACTGGATTGAACATTATAGTTTCCATAATGGGCTGCTCTTCTGCAATGATAGGCAACTGCATCCTGGACTCCTGGATATCATGGGGACGAATGACGGACACCGACTTTATGCTTCTAGACGAAGATTTAGAGAAAGTTTCATGGGTTTTCGTCATGGATTCTGCAAAAGATGTAGAAGGAAGCTTTAGTTCTTCACCCAGGGGGCCGCGCATTGAATTCGGTTGTGACGACATCGACTTTCGTTTTTTAGGTGGAGGTGCAGCTGGATGTTCGGTTTCGAGCGACGATGGGGTTCCTTCAGTGATCTCGTAGCCTTTCGCTGTGTTGAGCTGTCTTACGGCCCAGTCCTTAAATCCAAGGCGTTTCTTGGTAGGTAGAGAGCATTCTTCTCCCTCGTCTGAACCCGCCGCCGATACTTCCCCTTCTCTATCTTCGTGGTGTTGTTCTTCATCCGTATCATAGGCGGAATCAGAGCTGTCAAATGATGAGTCTGATTCCTGTTCTGAAACCCCCGTCGGTGGTACCCTTCTCTTCCAGCTCGGGAAGGAGGTCTTCTGAGAGGACAGGTCAGTTTGAAGTCCCTCGTTCAGGGTGTACATACCATTCGACTCTTTGCACTCTTTTTATTCACCACTAGAGGTGCCACGACGGAGCCATCAGGATTCCGTTTAAGCGCTCCACCAACGGTGAATGTGGATAGAGGTGGTTGCGAGACTATCGAAGCTGTAGGAGGATCCACGGATAATTCCTTCGTCATTGGACCCTCATGTTCATCATGTTGCTCTGACGTCTGATTAACTCTCTCAACAAAGTCAACTCCATCCATCGCATCGGAATCGCCTTCACCACCTTCGTGTTCATGAACAGTGAAATCGTTATGGCGCCGTCGACGTTTATTGGGCTGGCCCTCCATGGCGTGACGTACTTCCTTGTCTTCTAGCTTCTCTTGGCGTTCCCGAGCTGTAGAAGTGGCTCCTGTACCAAGAGTAGATGATGACTGAAGATCAAGGCTTGAAGTTTGAGCTTGCGTCTGACTACAAACCTCTGTGGAGATGCGACAATAAAATGTGGGAGCATGACATACGCTAGCTTCTCAAAAATCACAAGCCTTTCTTCTTTTCTCAGCTTTTTTTCCTACAGGAACCGTTGTACAACTCGTCTGCAAGGCAAGGAGATTGACGTACAACATACTTTTCCAGCCTCTTCCGCTTCTGTCTCGACACCTTGGATTCTGACTGTGCTGCAAGCTTCGGCCAATATTAGCGTGTCCTAGCTTTCAAGAGTGTTACGGACAGACCTCTCTCACGAGCCTCTCTTTTCTGTCGCGCTCTTTATCTTCGAGGGTCTTGTACTCAAGAATCGCGGCATTGGGATCAGGTGCATCGGCTATAGGGACAACACCGTTGCTTTTATGACGCGACTTCCCCTTCTTTCTCGAGCCTGCTGTAGAACGGCGCGCCTTGGGATTGTGTCGCTCATGCTTAAGGTCCATGAAGCGTCAGACTGTTTTGGTGAAAGTTGCGGTATATACTTTTGCAATGATAATAAAACGGTTATGTAATCAGGGGCGGGCAAGAACACAAGTGGTCACAATATTTTGCGTCGCAAATTGAGTTTATCATGAGAAAGAGAAACCTTGCAAGCAAAGTGAGTATTGCGTACACCAGTGTACATGGTAGTAAATAGCAGAAGATAGGTATACAATGCACCCAAGCCCGGAAATGTAACACTGCAGATGGTATAATTTACCTGAATCAGATCAGCCGAAAATGTGATGAGAATCGCGAATGCCGAATATGAGATAATCTAAGGAGAGGCAATAACCTGGACATTAAAGTTATATGTCGTTGGGTTAGCCTCAAAAATGAAGTTTGTTGACTGCAGGTCAATGACAGTCTCCCCTCCTCGGGTTAGTGTGCCATGCATGGTCCCGCCAGGTTGGATGGGTACAGCTAACTTCGAAACGCCGGCCGGGACGTTAAAAGTTTGTGATTGACTAGATGAGGTCGAAAGTACGACTGTAGCAGGGGAGGTCGCCAGGACTACGGCCCAGACCATGTCTGAAGTCTAAATTTATCGTAGTTATGGTTAAGATAAGCATCCCTGCAATCAACGGAGTACATACAATCTGGTAATTGGCTGGTCTCCCGACCGGGTCGTTTGACGCCGAAGCAGAGGCAGCATGTGGACGCGACCACATTACAATCTGGTCTTTGGTCGGAGTGGGGTACGTTCCAGTCTTGAAGGCTGAGGCGTAATAGGACGTCAGATTGAGCCAGCCTAAAGGAGCCAAGTTAGCATCGGACCAACTGCATAGACTAGTGAATGCGCACCAGTGTGATCATTACCATCGACCCATGCTTGACTCATGGGTTGGTCACCCTCTATGGGACCAATATAATGCGACTCTCCGAAATCATTCCAAGAAATGACTTGTACGAAATCTACCTGGTCGCGGATCTTGATCAGCGACTCCCACCGAGTAGCGTACAAGTGATCATCGCTGAGATAAATCCACTACAGGAGTTTTGTGAGTGTCTGCAACATGCACGACGGAAGGGCGAGGCAACCCACGTTTTTGTTGTAAGTTGATGGGCCATAATGGGTGAAAAACCACGGAGACACAGCTGCCATATACGTTCGACCGCCACCCATTGCAGCCAAACTCGAGATGTATGTCTGGTCTGGGGTTGTTGACCCGATAAGATTAGACAATAGAGAGCTGACAGTGGCGGATAGACCGCTAGCGATGTCTCCAAGCAGACCAGGTACTGACGATACATATGAAGCTGTGACTTGAATTGGCCATCCGGAATTCCACTGAGAATAATCAAATTTATGCAAAATGCGGTACTAAAAAAACTTACGTTGAACATGCCATCGATCACTCCACTATAGGTACTGAATTGTGATGGATCGACGAAAAATGATGGCACAAAATGAACTGCGGAAGATCCTGTCAACTGTTGCACGAATTGAGTAGACCATCCAGAAGCGACGGATCCCTGTCCAAAAGTGCAAGTTTCGCCAGAGAAACTTGAGGCCATAACGCGGCCGTTGTAAAGCAGCTGATTGGGGTGCGTGGCATAGGTAGTTATATAAGTACGAAGGGTTGCAGCGTCAGAAGCGGTGGTACAAGGCAAAGAACTGTACGAATGAGGATTGGCTAAAGATAAAACGAAAAAGAAACTCACGTCATATCAAAGGACATGAAAAGCTTGAAACCAGTTCCAGACTGGAGAGCTGCTTGGTAACTAAGAATTTACTGGATCAGATGTCTGACTCTTACTCAGTTACAAACGCAGGGACTTACGCGTTGGCCACCTGCGAAGGCTGCCAAGCATCCGATCCTACATTCAAAGCAAAGCCGTCGATTCCACTGGAATGTGCAAGAAAGATGTCCGCGAGCCAATTATCCACGGTATAGGAGTATGAATTTCCGATCATGAAATGTGCAATAACATATTTCGATGATGCAGAAGGAGAGCTTGTACTGGCGGGTGCCTGAGATGTCATCGTCGTAGTTACCGAATAAGAAGAAGTAGGCGCCATGCTGGACGATGGTCCGACCGACGAATTGAGGGCAAGTACAGGCTGAGGTTGTACAGCAGAATTGCAACTGCGTGAAAGTTGGTGATTCGAACGTTTTATGTGCCCGACAATCCTCAAGGGAGAAGCTAGGGAAAGGGCGACAAAAGACAGGACAATGAGTGGAAAGTGCACGAGCATTGCGGCTAGTGACACCATGAGTCAAAGGAGTGTTAAATTGAAATGACTGGAAGGTTAATAAAAAGCTTGCGGCGCAGCCGCCACGGATGCTGGTAACTGGTTAGAGAGAGAGAGAGAATGGGATTGAACTCATTCTTATTATATACCATCGTTTCAAAATTAACGGCGCTTGATAGACAGTTAAAGGACACACAACGTCAAAAACAAGCTCAAGTCAGAACAATGACAACCGCTCGGCTTCACGGTCCGCCAAGCTTATTGTTCCATGTGACTCGTCACGTGACCCCCATAATGACTTGAGCCTTCGATTTGGACAACCAGCCGGCAGCTGCGCCATGGGAAGGGGAGGCTTACAAACGGTCTGACCGTTTTTCAAACACCGCAGGACCGTTCAGACCTTTTCGAAGCACGTGAGTTTCGACGTCACGTGACCAGTTCAATTTTGCCCTAGGTGACAAAGGCAAACGGCGATGCGACGGCGGGGATGACAAGCAACGAGTGAATATGGAAAATGAAAACATACCTACCCCCTTCTTAAGGAGGCTCTCTGAGTGTGCCGGGTGCTGGGGCTTCAAGCCCTAGCCCTTAAAAACAAAAACCGTGTGAATTAAAGACAAAGTGACTATTAGTGTGGAAGGAAGAAGGGCATGAAGCAGGGGGGAAACAGAAACATTAAGACGCAAATACGAGACCCAGGACTCTATAGCTGCTGCAGAAAGTTAATTCGGAGCCACTGCTTGTCGTTGTGGGTGATGATGCGGTCGTGGGGGGTGGACGAGTCAACAACGAAGTCTGCAAACAAACGGAAAAGCACTGTGCCATCCTCGCGGATCTCAGTGCGTGAGGCAAGCAGCTTTGCGAAGGCCTCCATTTCAAGCATATCCATCTCTCCTGGTCCCTGCATGAAGACACGCTCATAGACACACTGAATGGCCGTCAAAAAAGCGTGTGGGTGGAATGTGCGGCCTTCAGAGAACAGGCCTTGAGGCTGAGGCCAGGGAGGGAGTTCTTCACTGCTGTTCTTCGACACCTGCTTGACACCGTCGGCACAGTAACCCCGCTTGTGGTTGAGTGGTGAGTTTTCAGGGCCAGGGTACATGATTGTTTGGCAGCGCGAGCACGTCTGTGCCTTTCGGGGCTAATAGAACAAGTTCAGTGTTTGAACTTGGTGCAAACATGATGCAGGGACTGACCTTTTTCCCTCGTTCTTCCTTGACAAGGGAAACAACGGAACAATGACGGCGCCAGAATGATTCGTCATTCTTCTTTGCTGTTGTCCAGACGTCAGAAACTGTGAGAAGAGATGTACAACAGATAAGACTTACAGGTATATTCATTCTTGATGATCCGGTTCATCAGCTTCGGCTCGATGTCACCCAGTGCACGTAAGAGTGCCTGTGGGTTCTTCTTGACAATGGAACTGCCCTTTTTCTGTGTGAGACGACGGTTGTACTCTTCGGTAGCCAGGACCCAGCGCTTCGAGGACATTTGATAGGATAGCCACTTGAATTCAGCGCGCATATCCATGAATAGGTAGAATTCATCAGAATCTTGAAGTGTCAATGAACGGGGATCGATCCCAGTGGCAAGGGAGAACAGCTGCTGGGATCGTGTTTGGCCCGATGACTCAACTTGTTGGACGACACCAGCAACACTGCTGTGAATTGCGTGAGTGAGGGCTGTGCTGGTGCTGATGGTGGTCGAAGTGCCTGAGGGGAAAGGGTCTGAAGTGCTGTTGGGTTCATTGCAGGACTTGGCATCTCGTGCTATGATGCGCCCCGAGGAGAAGTAACTGTCAAGTGTCTTGGCACTTGCACGCAGGCCATCACCAGTGCTTGGACACCTCATAGCTGGCATCTGCTGTGGGTACCACAGCAGGGATCAGTTGACATCACTTGCGAGCAAAGGAGGGACAAAACATACCTCTGCCACTGGCTGCTGACTGCCCGGCGGTACTAACACATTGCCTGTGGGCTGAGAAACCAGAGTCCGCAGTCGTTTCATGGTATTCATGCTGTCCAACTCGTCGTCAGAGTCCAATGAGATGCAGGCAGCTTTGCGCTTGGTCGGAGAGGGAGGCATGATGAGAATGTTGCTGCCAGTGGAAACAGTCTTGAAAAATTTAGTTAGAAAATGAGCAATGGGCGATATCATTTAATGTCACTCACCACGGCATTGGTCGGAGGCTTCAATGTACCTGCAGAGCAGTGAGTCTGAATAGGCTGTGCAGTGGGTTGTTCGAGAAGCGCTGGATCAATTTCCCAGTCATTGACAATGACACTACGGCTAGCTTCAGATGCGAAATCTACTGTCCCACCGGTGAGACTGTCTGTGTAAATCTCAAAGTCATGTGCGAGGTCAGTACTAGTGTCCATGGTCTCTTCCTTGATGGTGAGCAAGCCACCAAACGTTGCTGCATTATCTGACATAACCAATCCGAAGGTTTCACCAGAGTCCACGTCAGGGAGTTCGGGCAAAGCAAGCAGCGTGCAGCCATCCTTCTCCCGCAGTCTATTGTAAAGCTTCGCTATGTGGGTGGAGAGGTGGATGTGGTGGGAGCCGTGTGTGAACTTCACGAAGGGTGTCATTTCATGCCTGCTGGAAGCGACCCTCACATTTCGGCGGAGGACGAAGTCGTGGCCAAGCGCACACAACATCATGATGCCACTCGGCTGGGCACGCTGCAAGGAGTTCCAACCTTTGTGGGTGCCCTCAACACGGCTGCCGTCAGACCTAAGGTGTTGATCAGAGCGCTCAAGACACCCTTTTCGAACGTGCTTAAGTTGTTCTTGGTGTACCTAGAAGTACACAGTGATGTGAGTGTCAATATCTGTTCTAACATTGAAGTAGGCAGGCTTACCTTCTGCGCTGCTGCTGACCACACACCTTTTTCAGCCCATTTCTCGAATGCCACGATAAGGCGTTGCTCTTGCTCCCCACGAGCCCAATATTCTGCTGGACGTCCGTGTTCTGCATGCTTCTTGAGGATCGCACCTGAGATATCAGCAGCGATGGTGCTGCGGAACGGACTCTTGCTTGTGTTCAATATGGCGGCAACATATCTTTGTGGGTAAGGTTCCTGTTAGCCAGAGTATTGCTCATGCTGAAGTTACATACCTGGCACTGAAATGCCACACATCCAGCTTAGCCTCTGTCTCGGGCATGGCAGTAGCCACTGCGCTGTGAATATGGCAGCAGTTGTCGGCAACTATCATCTTCGGTTGTGGGAGGTTGAGGATGTCGTGGCGCCGCTTGAGGCCATGCAGTAGCTCTGTGATCTCAGCATTTGCACGTGTCTGACAAAACCGCTTTCAAACAGAGTGATACCATCAGCCTCCAGCATTTCAAAGTCAGACGATGGAAGCACTCACCCAAGCGATGATCTCGTTGCTTTCATTCAGCACAGTGAGTATCCCGCCCTTGATCTCCCTTGTCTTTTGCCTGTCCTTGTTTGTCAGTGTTGCCTTGTTTGCTGCCTTGAAGGTGTTATCGAGAGAACCGCATATCACTGACAAAGAAACAGTAAGTCTATGTACATGCTATTTGGCTTTGTAGTACTTACCAGATAGTGACTTTAAGTATAGTGCACTCTCATTCTGCCTGGTGCGACTCGTGAAATCAAGAAATACCTCTGTGATGATCTCATGTGAGATTGACTTGTTATCGTAGCCGAGTTGGTCGTCCGGTTCTGAGAATACTTGAAGCCCGAATTGTCTTCCTGCAGCTATGCCACCAGCAGCACCATTGAAGTAGTGTCCAAGTGTGAGTGAGTTCAAGCTGTTTGATGACCTGTAAGTGCTGAATGCTTCGAGATATTCCAGCATTCGGCGCTTATACTCAAACAGGTGCAGCTCTAAATGTAGGTGCATTTAGTTAATGCATCAATGACAGAGCATGGACACTTACGTCGGATACGTTCTTCAAGACCAGCGGATGTTGAAGATGGCCGCAACTCAACGAGCAGATCGAACAAGTCCCGCGTCAATGCGCACCGGTAGAAAAAGATTGGTATGCCCCCTGCCGAGGTATGTCAGTTCAATTACTTTTGCTGTGCACACAAGACTCACGTGGTATTCTCCAGTGCTCCCAGGACTTCCAATACATTGCACTGGTCGTTGTAAAGCAGTAGCCCTCAATGCTGGAGTCTGAGTCTGAACTGTGAGTGGTGCCATTCCTAGCTTTCGGCTTTGACTTTGATGTCTCCTTGCAGCGGTTGCAACGCAGTTGAGCGCCGAGAGCCATCTCTTCACAGAAGATACCATGCAGCTCTCGAGGTCCTTTACTCGTCCATCCTTCCCAAGTTGTGTCCTCATCAGACCCACATCTCGGACACCGTGCAAGCTGTGGATAGTAGAATGGGTGCACAATATTGAGTGGCTTGAGGTACTGTATCTTCGGCTCAATGGCTCCACCACCTGACCGCTTTTGGATATGCAGGTATGAAGGAGGCATAAACCGAGGCCCGAGCAATGGGACATTCACTCCTAGCTTGCCGGGCTCACCTCTCTTTGACCGTGTCCTTGTCTTCTCCCACAGGAGCTGGACATACTCAACGATCTCAGATTCCCACTGTAGCTGGAACTGTGGACGTGGGTTGTTCATATTGCTGCGTGCCTCGTTCCATGTGCTGACTCGTTTTTCGACCTTTTTTTTCAAGTTAGTTGAGGCATCAAATGTATGTATGAAGTGCGCTTCAAGCTGCTCGAGAAACTTACGCTAGCCCTCCATTTTTTCTCAAAGGTATTTTTCTCGAGAGGGGAGACAGCTGTCGAGTGCTTGAGAAGAGTGAGGACTGTCTTTGGTTCGAAGACTGACATGTGTGATGGTGGAATCAGTGTGTGTGTACTCGGGTGGCGGGAGATGGAACGAAAATGTGTTTTAGGGGTCAGGACTGTTTTACTTTGAACTACCATAACCACCACGCTAGCATTATTCAATATTTGGTTTAACTGCCGCACCAAGTCGCCGTTGATTTTATTTCCGATTGGTGGGTTGAGAACATTTAAATTTCCTAGCTATATTCATTCAGGGAAGCTAACGAGAGCTACAGTACACAGTAATATACTCAATGACACAACAATTGCACACCCTCAAGTCTGCTCTTGGGGAAATGGGCACCAGCAATGGCCAGACAAGTGAGATTGTAAATACCGAGAGAGCCGTCACCACCAATGGCAGCCCAGAGGCCAATGCCAGGGTCCCTCACATAGACCCTCGAATCCACACTGCAGATATTTCACAGTTCGCGCAGTTCGGGTTTGAAGAGAAGGTGGAGAGACTTGCAAACCGCTCAGGCTTCCAGTCGAGCATGATACGAGATGTGTACAAACACTCAAGCACCTTCAAGCAGGCAGAAAACATTACCAAGGCCATGCGAATCGCTGCTGTGAAGTGCGCGGTGTCGAAAATAAACAGACAGGTGATGCCAAACGGTGATGGTGAAGATGGAGATGACGAAGATGAGGAAGAGGAAGATGAGGAGGAAAAAGAAGACGACAAGGACAAGACTGAGGACAAGACTGAGAAAAAGGACAAGGACAAGGACATCAAAGACGAGGATGAGTGAGAAGAGTAGTTGAATGACGCACCATATTGTAATAGGAACTGTAAGGAAGATAGAATGATGTTCGTATCCAGCGAGAGAGGTAAGGAAGATAGAATGATGTTCGTATCCAGCGCGAGAGGTAAGGAAGATAGAATGATGTTCGTACCCAGCGCGAGAGGTAAGGAAGATAGAATGATGTTCGTATCCAGCGCGAGAGGTAAGGAAGATAGAATGATGTTCGTATCCAGCGCGAGAGGTAAGGAAGATAGAAT
>QLOO01001567.1:0-37785 GCA_003313855.1 Suillus sp. MG131 | reverse complement strand
GATGTTCGTATCCAGCGCAAGCAGTAAGGAAGATAGAATGATGTTCGTATCCAGCATGAGTAGTAAGGGAGATAGAATGATGTTCGTATCCAGCGCAAGCAGTAAGGAAGATAGAATGATGTTCGTATCCAGTGCAAGAGTGGTGAAGCTGAGTGCGAGCGGATGTGTGAGGTGAATGGGAGTAGGAAGATGGTCCTAAGGAAGATAGAATGATGTTCATATCCAGCATAAGAATAGTAGTGAAACCTACCATGATGTTCAAGGGTGGCACTGATGCAGTGCGAGTGGCGGCGTGAGGCGAGTGTGCAAGCGGCAATAAGGAAGATATAATGATGTTGGTGTCTGCACGAAGTAGCCCACCAGAGCTGGTAGTGGACAATGGGCCTAAGGAAGATAGAATAATGTTGGTGTCCAGCACAAGAATAGTGTAGTAGTAGACTTACCACGATACTTTAAGAGAAGTTTAATCTGGGGCAGTGTAACCAACCTGCAGGAAGAAGCGTGTTCTTGCTGTTAAAATTAGACGGGCTAAAGGATTAAATTAGGTCACACTAGCTAGGGTCTGAGTCAAGGAACACGAACCATTATGAATTCCATTGGGAACTGTGTAGTAATATTAATGTTTGCATGAGGGTGGGCGTTCAATGACAACTGTGCCGGTAATATCGAACGCTGCCGTCTGAATCTGAGGTCAAACATAAGCTGTATCATTGGGAGATCATCTTTACCTGTATATAAAATCATTTGGCCGGGAGCCAATGGACAAAGTAGCGAGGTTTCGGTACTCCCAGAGACCTCCCCCTGGGATGGTTTTCCGACTTTCGAGCGCCGACCCCTTCAAAGCTTCTCGGCTCGCCTGCGGCGAGCCTCCCCTTCCCATGACCAATTTTTCAACCAGCCTCTCAGAGCAAATTAGCGAATGCGATGGCTCAAGTGCTCATTCAAGACGGCATGGTCAGGCAAGGTTAAGATTAAACCTGTGTTTTCATCGTTGAATTCTTCATCAGGTACTTCATTGATCAGTCTCCATTGTAGCATACTTATTGGGTCCTTGGAAACGAGAAAAATCAACGCCTCAACCAATCACATCAGTTGTCATACAAGGGCCATGTCCCCCTTACGAGCGACTAGCCTGACATAGGTGAGAGTGCAGTCACCACTTGGGCCTGCGCAACGCGTTCTTTTGGTGTAAGGTATTCTTTCCTCTCGCACCCCTCACGGCCTGCAGGTCCTCAAACTTCCTCTTCGCATATCGTCGTGCTTCTGCATCATCGACTAACTCATCGACCAATGTTCTCTTGCGATGAGCACGAGGAAGGTTGTCCGTACTTGCTGTACCAAATGGCGTGTTTGTAGTCACGATGGTGCCAATCTATATCATAAATAAGTCTCTGCGGTACAATAGACGATGTTAGAAACGTACAGCAAAATGTTTCGGGAGTCCTTTGATGCCCTTCCCATCACCATCATCTTTACGGTAGAAACGTTTTGGATCAAGTTGGTTACGCAGGCGAAGAGCTTCAACTTCGCGATGCAATCGAGGCAGGTCGGCTTCAGCAGGTGCCGGAAGGTCGAACCAACTTGGACCAGCCGTCTGGTTTCTCATCTGAAGCCCGTGAGTCACTCAGTTGACAGGATCATAGCGAAACTCACAATTTTTCGCTGTTTTCGGGTTGATATTTTGCCGGTAAGCGTAGGTTTTGGAGGGGGTGCAGGAGCAACGTTTCCGGAGGTGGCTGCTTCCGCGCGCTCGACGTCTGGGTCTCGTACAGTCGCAGGGGCGTCACGTCGATCGTTCACAAATTCAAAATATGCGCGCGGAAGTTCCCCGGGATCCAATGGCGGCAATGGCCTGTAGCGAGACTCAGCAAAATGATGAAAAATGCCCTTCATATCATGCAGCACCTCTGCGATTCGTCACTATCCAATTTGATAATGTCTTCTCCAGCACCAAACGCATTTTCTCGGAGTGCCCTTTTCATGTTAGCCGACTCTCGAGCATTTGATTTTGCTTTGTCCAAAAGAGATTGCAAGTATTCTTCAGTGATTTCTTCATCGTCCGAGTCCGAGTCTGACATCAGTGAATGCATGTCCTTGATATGATGGCCGTGAGAATTATAGTAGGACATAATTTTGCTAATCAGAGTGCTTTTGCTAAGTATAATATCAATGCCCTCGACCAATGAGCTTTCGGGCACGTAAGCAAAATTTCCATGCCAGACCAAGTAAAAACGCTAATAGGCTTGGTTGTACTAGCGCTCAATACAAAGGTGATGAACCATTCCAAATATTCGATAGATGGGGTTCACCGAAGACGAAGCAAAATGTATCCAGGACATGCCACTGCAGGGTAAATCTACTGGCGGTGATAGCTCGTTGCATTTACAAGCGGTGTCTGCGTGTGGGACTGACGAGCCAGTAATGCGGACAAAGATCGATCTGGGATCCGATACCATGCAAACTCCGTCACAGAAAATGGCTGGCAGAACTCGGCAGAACCCAGGGTTGGTAATCCATTAAAATATGTAACTTTAAAGGTGTGAAAACAGGCTCCTTCCCAACCACTGCTTCGAGTGTGGAGGGGCTACATCCGAGGTCACATGATACAACAAAATTTCAAACCCAGCATAACCTTATTCCCCTCACACTCTCAGCAGCGGCTGGAAGATAACATTTGTAAACAACGTTAGCCACAGTGGCTGAACTAGCGGAATGCGAAATTTATTCATGTAGAACGAACTTAGGGTTAGAAAGACCCAGGTATTTTTGTATTAGAAAATTCGTGCTACGTAGACGTAGCAACACACATTGGCCATTAATGGCTTTGGCCGCTCCTATTCCATCACTCACAATCAGTTTGGATATTCCTTCCTTAGGTCAGATTCGATCAGTCACACAGCAAAAATTTGGAGTCAGACTGTGTTTATGGCAAGTGAAGGTCGCACAAGCGCTGCTTTAAGGAGACCATGATGTGCTCTGTACTGCAGGCACAGGAATGGGCAAGACACTTGGATTCTGGATACCATTGTTATTCCGGCAGGGCATACAAATTGTCATCACACCTTTGAATATGCTTGGCAAGCAGAATGCTGCATCACTTGCCAAGGCAGGCATATGAGCTATCTCGATAAGCAGTGAGACTGCGACTACTGCAAACTTCACTGTGAGTCTGATTTCTAACCACGAAATTTTACTCACCAAATAATACCCAAAGGCAATTTGTGCACTCCAGTACCAAGCAGTTCCTGTTAGCCCTGAACAGATTATGAAGCTGAATAGAGAGTTTGAAAGGCTACTAAAGGATGACTTGTTCAGCTCTCGCATTATCAGTATCATCATTGACGAGGCACACTGTCTTACCGATTGGGGAAAATTTCGGCCAGAGTACAAGGAGCTTGGACGTCTCTGCTATATCTTGCCTCCAGCAGTCCCTATCATGATCACATCTGCAACACTTACCAAACACGCACTCTCTAATGCGGTACACCTCCTTCACATGCGGGCTGACAAGTTGATGACTATCTGGCATTCTACAGATAGACCAAATATTAAGCTTGGAGTCAAAAAAATAATCCACACACTTCACAGCTACGCTGATTTAGCATTCTTGATACCAGCTGGGTGGAAATGAGGTGATCAACCACCTAAATTCCTTGTTTTCTTCAATGACATACAGGATGCCATCAATGCCACTCATTCACTTTGCAAGCATCTGCCTTCTGAGTTCTGCAACAAAATTAAATGGTTCAATTCAGACATGTCAAGTACTTACAAGGATGCTGAGCTCAGGAACATTGTATTGGGAGAAACATGGGGGTTCTGTACAACCGACTCCTTCGGAATGGTAAGACACAAAAAGCTTGAAACAAACAATAACTTACTGACTGCTTAAAGGGTATGGACGTTCCAGATATCGAGATCGTCATCCAATGGTGGGCAACGTGCCACCTTGCCACGTTATGGCAACATTTGGGGTGTGCTGCACAAAACAAGCAGTTGATGGGCACAGGGTTGCTCTTTGCTGAGAAAGAGCACTTTGATGATGAGCAGGAGGCTCAGGCCATCAGAAAAACACAACGTGAGAACACTCACAAATGCAAAGCAGCAGACTTACCGGAGGCACAAAACAATAAGCATTGCACAGTTGCTCTCTCAGAAGTACCTGCCAATGTCCTCCCATCAACTCTGTCCTCTCAAGTCATCAATGATGAAGATTATGATATTGAGCTAGACAACACCATTATAGAAAGTGTGAATAGTTTGCAGGAATTGAAGGATGTAATGGCAAACGCTCACCATGTAACCAGAGCTGAAAAGAGGAAGAAGAGGGAATTGGATCCTGGCATGGATTACCTTATTAATGCCAATAAATGTGCAGGATTGATGTGTAGGAGGAAGGTCTTTAATGTGTGCTTTGATAATGAAGCAGCTGGTGAGAAATTTCAATTCAATTGAAAGGGACTGCACTCACACCATCTCAGACTTTGACCACCTTGCTTGTGACCCAGACCATACATTAGGCTGGTCACACTGCTTGGTTTCACAGCCCATGATTTGTTGCGACATTCACCATCCTGACCACTTTTCTACCTACTCCTCCCCAACTGATGAACTCTCTGCCACAACCTGGCGTTCCCACATTCCCAAGTACAAACAAGAAACATCTGACCTTGTGCTGTTGGATGCCCTTTATGATTGGTGTGAGGAGAAGACCATATCAACATATGGCTGGGCTCATTTCAGTGACCTCGGCCCTTCCATTGTCCTACCCAACTCCATGGTAGATTGCATCATTGACTGCGCACATCATTGCAAAATTCACAGCATGCTCGAGCTGAAGAAGGAGACAGGGTGGATGGATGTGGATAGGTTTGGAAATGAGGTCGTATTACTTATTCAAACGCTTGCACCACCTGGTGCAAGCCCTTTTGCTATGACTCCTCTAAGCCGTGTACCACCTCCAACACCATCCACACCATCTCCTTGTCTTGCTACAACTTCCAATGCTCCCAAGCGCAAGAACAAGTGTAGTGCCTGTGGTCAAGAGGGCCACAATGGTGAGTGTCCCGCTGTTTGCATTCAAATTTTCTAAAATATTCATTCATTAACAGCATGCAATTGTGTTTGTCCAAGCCACCCATCTCATGCTGGACTGAACAAAGAAAATCACAATGCATCCCACTTAAACCAGCTCAACTAATACATTGTCTAAATTGGCTCTACCCTCTCCTACATCCATACCCTCTTCTTCCTCATCTACCTCGCCTTGTGCTGCTTTCTCCATCATCTCCCTTCCTTTGTCAATCAAGTCAAGAATCAGATACTGACTTTTCCTACCAGGTGTTGGGATGTGTGGGGATTGTTTGGCAAGCTGAATAGATAGTAATTCAAATGTTTTCCTCATGTTTGGTCCAGCATGTTTTGCCATGAGGTGCGCAAGTAGAAAATTATTTTGTATCATTGTCTGAGCATTCCGGTATGCATGTACCAGTGGGGACTCAAGGAAAATGCGCTCGATGGTGTGGTTGGGTCCCTTGCCACCATTTTTGACCTTTGTAAACAGATTGTTCAATTCAACACACCAGTCGACAGCACGCCAACTTCTTTCCTTGCTGGTGGGATTAACAAGAATATGGTAACATATTGCGCATCTAGTATCACACGAGATCAGTACCACATGTTGAACAATGTGTTGACAAACCGGTTGACAAACGTACTGGAGTCCAGGTGGATATACAAAGTGAAGATTAATGAGGAAATTCAACATGTGTGTAGCATACTTGTGCTTGCCCGTCACTTTGAGTATAGGGATCCATGCAACTATGCATGTTTTGGTGCGTCCAATGTCCCCATGGTTCATTGCATGAGATAATTCCTTGTAAAGCAGGAAGTATTTGTTCATCAAGAGTGCATTTTCGAATTGGACATCTCGCTCCTTTTCTGGCCTTCGACGAATGCACTGGAGCTTATAATTTGCTATGTAAGTCTGCACCAATTCATCTGCCATTTTTATCAAGTCATTCAGGACTGGTTTAGATGCTGCAAACTCCTTGAGGCTGCTGTAAGCGGGAGACTTGTTTTTCACATGGATCCGCCAGCAATCGAGCTGACAACAGGTGCCAGAACTGCCGATGAGTACATGCATCCGTTGAAATCCTGGTTTGGAACAGTATATTCCAGTCTCCCTGGGTCAAAGTTGTGTGACATCTCACATAAGACTAGTATCGTCTTCTCTTGCTGATAATGGTTGCAGGAAACACCACCAAATGGCATCGGCACATGCCATCTTCAAATGGAAAAGACTGTGAATGAAAATAATGTGTTGCAACCGGTCCCATGGGGTGGCCTCAATAGAGTGCCATATTTGTGCCACTTGAAGACGTTCGCCTGTTCCAAGGTCTCTGTGAATTAGAACTACGTGCTGGGAGATATCTGGTGACTCTAATTCAGAGCTAACTGGATCATAAATTCCTCCCTGCACTAGAAGTTCTGTGGCTGCACGTATGTTCCCACTAACAGTTGAATTATTTATATCCATTGCCTGAGCAGCTGTGATTGATGTTTTGTGCAAGGGAATTTCTTCAATAACTTCAGGTGGGGGTATCTCCGACTTGAAGAGGTGGAAATACTCTGGTCCATGAGTGCATAGATCCATCAAGAATCACCATGCATTGAAACGGTCCCATCTTGTTAGGTTTTGAGTGACTTCGGACTTGGAGTGGATGGATAGAAGATCCTTCCAAGATCTATGGGGAGGTAATTCCTGTTCTATTGCTTGAGTATTCAAAGCTGACTGCCTCCAGAGCTCTTCAGAGCATTTCAAATCATCAATAGTGATACCATGTCGCAGTGGAAATATCAGGCCAGAGGTAAGGTGTTTCAGTGAATCATTTGACTTTTCTGCGACAGGAAGGTGAGATTTCAGGTCAACATCAAAATTGTCATAGGCATATGACGCAAGGAGACTTTGACCAAGTTCTCACATCGCATTTTGTGATTCGGCTGACATAGATTTCACTGCAGCATGAATGGCGTCTGTGGATATTGATATTCCAATGCGAGCAAGAGTGTCAATGACATTTTGCGGTGTGTGCATTGACTGCAAGAATATCCCGATGATGCTCTGCAGTGCATTGGATTTCCGGTTCATACTCTGCATCATGATACTCAAAATGACGACCTTTTTCTGATTTAATTAATATCTAAGACATTGACATGTGAGCAAGGCATTATACTGACAATGTTACATATAGCAGCATGTCTATTTGTGTGAATATCTCGCTTCGAGGCCACTGTATCCCCTTCAGAGGTGAGTGCATTGATGAACCCCTCAAGTTCTATTGCTTCCATCTGATCCCAATAATAGTCATCGACAGCTTCTTCCGCATCGCTCATGACCACATCTTCATTACTTCCCAACCTCTCATCCTCGCTGAGTAGATTCCAAAGCAATCCCCACAATCCTGGTGCATTAGACTTCATTGTCTGTGCGGTTTCCTTGATACTGAACTCTTCAAGTTGTTGCATGTTTGCACTCGATGCCCCAAAGTGCAAACCATTTTCTTCGGAAGCCATGGTGTGCACTTCACAGACATATACCCCTTGTATAAGTTGGGCCACTGTGTGTGCTGAGTTATATGGTCTCGAAGGATGCTTGATAATTGCACTGATTAAGTCTTCTGAATGTACAAGGAGTTCGTGGACATGTGGATGGTTGTTGAGCTCCTGGCGAGTGAGTAGCATTGAGAAGAATTGAAAAGGCTTGATTCCAGCATCTTCAAATGTAGTCAATAGGTATTGAAATGAATGTTCCATTGTATGACTGTCAACATCAACATTGTGCTACTGTTCCGGACTCAATTGTAGCACGAATTTTCTAATACAAAAATACCTGGGTCTTTCTAACCCTAAGTTCATTCTACATGAATAAATTTCGCGTTCCGCTGGTTCAGCCACTGTGGCTGACGTTGTTTACAAATGTTATCTTCCAGCCGCTGCTGAGAGTGTGAGGGGAATAAGGTTATGCTGGGTTTGAAATTTTGTTGTATCATGTGACCTCGGATGTAGCCCCTCCACACTCAAAGCAGTGGTTGGGAAGGAGCCTGGTGTGAAAACAGAGTTGCAGACGCTATCAGCTGATTCATTCATCCCAGGAAGCCAGAATATGATCCATGCTGGTGGCCACTTAGTGCCATCCCTAACCAGCGATAACTTTGAGCGTCGCGAAAAAGTTGCCAAAAGCTCTGGCCACTAGTTCTGGAAATGTAACGCACTGTAGTCACCTCAACAACTCCCCTGGTGCCAAGATCATAGCAAGAATCGATGCCTAACTATCTCCGGACGGCCTTTCATGGCGGAAGAGCCCTCCAATCAGTGCAGATACCTATGCAGGTGAACTTGCTGAGTTGAAAATTTCCGATCTTGGCATCGCGACAATCTGCAATATGCATTTCAGCCAAAACATTCGAAACACTTTGCAAGATTCATGCAAAACTTCGTTATCGCTAAGCTAAAAGAATGGAAGACAACAGAAAGCCTGGACGACGAATTGGAGCGGGTTGACCGAGCAATAGCAGCCCAAACTGTTGCAGATAATCTACCTAGATAGGATGAGGCATTGTTGATGTCTTCAGTAGGACTGTCGTGGAAACTTTGAAGTTGTACAGGAAATTTTTACCGCTAGAATCGGCGCATGCGATTTTCTCGCCAGTCAGCGCATTCGGTGGCATCAGATGTTGATTGATCCGAGGGAACCTTGCAAGAAATTTTTGTCGTGGAGGTCTTGTGAACGTTGTGCATTTGAGCTAGTAACATTGAAGAGAGATTCGAGGCATTGCGCCGTTGGCACCGCGGGAGAAAAGAAGAAACATGGCATAATGTCAGAAGGTCAACAGTGACGGCACTTTATAATTAGTAGCCTGCTCCGGATTAGCGTCATATAAAACAGAATGTTTGTGTCACATCGATCGAACAGGATACGGATCGAACTTACATTCGGAAGGCACGAACGACTCGAGTTGGGAGTTGTTTTTACAGCCGTTGGGCTAATCCCGAAAAGACAACATAACATCTGACCTTATCTGACCGGACATTGCAATTCAAACAAACGCTGTCCTGTCTTATTTTTGACAGTCGGCCTAGTGTTCTGCAGCTAGCTGTAATTGTCACTGGGTGCAGATCCGCCGTGATCCAGAAATTCCGGGACTTGATCTAGCAAGTCTCAAGGCCCTTCGAGGGTGGCATGGAACGCTGTCACATCGATGGACGGCAACACTAATAGACATAACGATAACGTGGAAGGGCGTATGATTGATAAGGCAGTAAGCTGACGCGTACGTCGACGAATGACGCGTCCGTGGCGTAGTAAGCCCAGCCCGGCTTGCTGGTACGCGTAAGCCAAGATTTTTGCAGTTGAACAATTCAAAACGGCGAAACATTGAAGTGGTACTCCACACGAGGCGCAGATACAGACACACCTATTGTTAGAGGAGATGACCAATAAGGCTGTTAGAGATCCATCGAGCTTGAGGCGCAGGTGACAGTGCCGATGATGGCGAGTAGTCATGACATCACATACGCATCGCACTCGAGTGTCAAGAAAGGCTCCTGGATGAACTGTAAAACAAAAAGACATGACTGCCAGGAGGAAACTGGGATCACAAATATCATGTCTAAGCTCGGGAACGTAGGTCATGTTGTGGGATGAAGCATGAAGTCCGGGATTTCTGATTGTGTATTTCGTTGAACAAATACGATCTGCCGAGTCATGACATCTGTGTATTTGAAATAACAGCGGCCATTGTTACTTAGGTCCTCAGTGACCGGGTATCATTTCAAGAATTTGGGCTGCATCATGATTCATTTGGAACGTACGATTGTTATACCATTTTTGTCGCACCCAAGGACGTGCATCCACACGGTTGCAACACCATCTTCTTCGCATCCAACCTGCATTCCATTGTCCTTCAAGACGATGTACTCTCTTGCTGGGGTCTGTATGATGGCAAGTGCCGGGTGCAAGGGTACACCTTTTGATGTGGTAAAGTGAACGCTCTCAACATGATGATGGCTATGAAGGAGTCCTAAGAGCACTGAGCAAAACACAAAAGTGGTACTTACGCTGGTAGGTAAAGGTTGGTCTTCGGTGTTGCACCTTTGATAGCTACAAGACTTACTCGAGACGGCAGACCTGCGAATTCTTGCGCCATCTGGTTGGATGACATCCACTGGCCACTAATGCTATTCACCGGCTGTCAATATATTCCGAAGTAAGCCATCTCATTCAGTAGATCACCTATTAGCAACGACACACGCCAGGACATATCGCTCAGCGACCACTTTTTTCGATAAGCCGGCATTGCCTTCACCAGATATGCGGCGTAGCCAGTGCCTGCTTATTCCTCGGTCGTATTCCTCGTAATTCGCCCACCGAAGGTTTTCTAAAATCAAGTTACGTGGCCCCGCAGAAACACCAGTGTGAGACGATATGTATCTTGACCAGTCGGCGCGCAAACCAGATGAGTAGACTTCAAGTTGAGGAGCGTTGAGTGCTCGGCCGATGACTTCGCAAGTGGATTCCAATACGTAGAACTCGGCTAACGAATCTCCGTCTCGAATCGTGATGACCCAGATCTCACCTTTCACAACTTCTTGGGCATCTTCCACAGTGTGTTTTAGCCATACTGATGGATCTTGCTGATTCGTTCCGACAGAGAGCGTGAACCAAAGTCTTGTGAGGACAAATCTAAACCTAACGCATTACTGTGCTTTGTCCTCGATCGAAAACGGCATACCTCAGCGCTACGACCACCTGCTTCTCGTCATCTGCGCTCGTCCAGAGATGTGCGGATAGAGGGTTTATTCCAAGCGTAGAGTTATACCTTCCGACGAAAGAATTTTGGAATGCATGTCTCCAGAAAGCCACTTCGTTCTGACGCTGGCGCAGGTAGGGCCACATGTTCGTGGTGTTTTGTGGATAGAGCTTCATTATTTGGTTTAGACGGCGACCATGATATTTCTGAGTGAGTATATGCGCGGCAGAAAGGTATACTATATGGGAATATCATCAGCGAGCACACGTCAAACCTCCAGAAATTGTCTTGCCTGCATAGCGAAAAGTCCTAGAAACAAGAGTGCAAGTCTGGCGATCTCGATCACTGAGTGCAGCGAGGATTACTGCCCAGCTCTGAACCCGTTTTCTATCGGATAGCTTGGGCGGAAGTGTAATATTCATCAAGGATGGTGTCGAAATGGGGGCGGCCTCAAGGCTAAAAGTGTCTGGGGATGTATCGGCCCAGTGGTCGCTGTGGGAGACTCCCTGGGAGGTTACTGGTGTACTAGCAACAATTGGAGTCGTTGTGAGAACGAGAGGTTTGAATCGGCCTTGAAGTTTTGTTGTAGATCCTTTCTGGACGCGGTTGATATTTCGAGGCCGAGCGATGGTAGCTTCTGCGTTTGATGAAGCGCTAGCGCTAGAGTCATGTGGAGGATATCCCGCCACCACCGGGTATTCGGTAACAGCAGCCTGAACACGTGCTTTGCGGATTCCAGTAGCCGTGAATGACTTCGTGGAGTTGTCATCATAACCAGATGTAGCATTGACAGGGAAGGGTTTTTGTCTTTTCGTAGACTCGAACACAGCAGAGACACGGGGCCGTTTCGTGCTCCAACTGTCATTGGGAGTGCCAAGGTTTGATGCAGCGACAACCGTTGGTGATGTATGATGGTTGGCGGCTGAGTAATCTACAGGACCAGACACTGGGAGTACTTTGCGTGAGACAGACTGTTCTGCGGATGTAGCGGCAAGGTCCTTGTTCGCTGTTTGTGTATTGCGAGTATGAGTAAGAGTAGCAACTCCAGTGGAGCGTGCAGGAGCTAGGCTCGTTGGGTGGCCTGTGTGTTCTGGTGATGTTGTTTCCAATATCGGTTGGATCGAAATCACAGGCTGAGGGTCGCCACGGGCAGCATCATTGTCGGTTAATTTCTGGAGCAGAGCGGCTTTCCCCAGTTTCGAATACCCGACAATGCGGCGTTCTTTGCATAACACTTTCAGCTGGGGGACTGTGAGTCTCGCGAGGTCGCCTGCTGTCGTATCAGACATGCTGAAGTCGTCGTGCACTTCAAGTTCGAATTCGGGCGGTCAGCTGAGCTGCTGGCGAGCTCGGTCCCGGGGTAGAAGTCTTATTACGTAAGATGATTGGCTTTTCCATTAAATTTGAAATAATTCATCGACCATCGTTCAGTACTGTGACAACACTGACTATACATGACACAGGTCGGTTCTGCTAGCTGAGTCCTGAAGTTGTGCCACTCTGTACTTCAACTAACTGGGAATTTTTACACCCCCTGCTTTCTGATCCTGATAATCAGATTTCAGGCTTCAGGGATCACAAACGTACAATGTGTTCAACACAGCCCAGCGATTGCGCATGCGTAGTACCAGGGGTACGTTCTGTCCCAACAAATACATACAAAGGTAAGAAGTCATTTATGAGGGGCGTGTGAGCTGATGCAGAGAACATATCGTCAACTCTTGTCAGCCAAGTTGTACAGAGTTGGATCAGGTACACTCTTTAGCGCCGGAACGTTCTTTTGAATGATGCCGTGCCTCGATGCCTCAATCGTGCCTATGCAAACTAGTGATCGAAATTCCCATAAACGCAAATTTTGCAAAGTGCATGATACTTCGGGACGACGATGACGGGTCTCCGAGGACGTCTAGCCGATGCCTAACGATGACAGATCTCAATGAACGAAAACAGATACAACAAAAAACGATGACGGAAAGATGCTCGTACGGGGGATGCAAGCACAATAGTTTATCGGTAACGGTGGAGCATCACGAGCGCCTGCCCGGGGTCCGGCTGGATCTTTCCGTAGGACCAGGTACTAAGAACATGTCAGTTCATCTTTTTCATCAGAATGCCAGTGTCACACAACGGATTCTTACGTTCCTCATGATAGCTGAACAAATATCGATGCTATGGTTAACAGTGAAATTCTTCGTAGGTTTGATCGCAAGTCGCCGTTCCCTGCCGTCATGGTGTCGCAGGCGTCTGTTCCCAATTTGCACCACCATCATGATAGGGCCCCGAGGTTACATCCCATACTCTTTTAATGTGATCGGTTGCTGATTGATCCGTCGCCGCCACCCTTCGGATGGTTGACTTGTCTGTCAATACTTGGTTCAGCTATGCATCCCGTGACATGATCTTTGTGGTAGGTTGACGACGGCGGGATCAATGCAACTCATTCCAACACAACCTGTGGTTTGTCATGTACTCTTCTTGTATTTCGGATACCGTAAAGGTGTCCTATTTTGCCGGTCTTACTTTCATTGTACAGGCTCTATCACCTATTTACAATCAATCGCAAATTGATCCTGCTCCTTTGGCGCTTTGTAAATGTTATGTGCGCAACAGCAGCTACGCGCTTGCATTTCGCACTTCTCGGGTCATTCTGAAAAGATGGTCGTGGCGTCAATAACACCGCGGTGATTTCATTCCGTTCTTTGCGAATCAGAGTGAACTGTATTCTTACTTTATGTCATTTTACTAGTCCTCCGGTAAGGACGCAAATTCAAACCCTCGCATATCATAGTGCATGTGTACTCGAAGGACATCTTTACCCAATAGTGCGCGGTTGTTGTCGCGCCTGAAAACTTTTTTTGTCTGCCAAGGAAAGGCCTTGCGCATTCCACATGCCTCAAAATGATATAGGCAAGATTGATGTCGAACGGTTGTGCTACTCTCACTCGTCCTTTCGATGCCAAGGGTATATAAGTCTGATAAATACACAGAATAGTACGACTAAAAGCTACAGGGTATGTAAATCCGCAAGACTAATCAAGGTATATGTGCTACAAGTAAAATAATCAGGGATCCCTCGAATTCCGAGGTGTAATCTAATTCATCCCCACCCTTTCTATGTAGTATGGGACCTGATCAATATTCGAGTGAATGAGCGACAAGTCATGCCACTGCGCGGGGAAAGACGTCTGTCGAAATTGCGAAGGGGTTGGTTGAACCAAATTCCAGTCGCCTCCAACATCGACAACATGGCGGATATCTGCCTGAGGATACTCTAGCATCGAGCTCGTCGCAGATGTGTCTGACATTGGGCTACTGTTCCTTGTCCGCATCCATGGTGCAATAGCGTTTGTCCACGTCTCGTTGTTGGGGATTACAAGAGGTTCTAGGAATGTCTATGAGAACCCGTCACGGAGGACCTACAGATGCGTACCATAAGATGTGTAAGACCCCTGGTCAACTTCATAGGGTGATGCTGACGAGACTTCCAAGGGCGGGAGAGGCTCATGCCTGGAAATTCCCTCGTGTTCTGTTGACAACTGCCGCAGCAGTTCTGCAGCTATGAAGGGGATGAGTGGTTATGCAAGTAAAACATATTTCAGAACAAGCGTACCTTTTTTCAAGGTTTCGCGCCTGGTCTGGGGGGCTTCCCCTGTCACTGAGCGAATTACTTCGCGGAGTTCCTGGAACCCGTCCCCCTCCTTGACTCGATATTGCCTCTGCGATGCAATTTTGCTTTGCTTCGCGGGACGCTGGTAGCTTTGCACACCGCGGTAGAGCTGCATATTTGCGATTGTGCAATAATGAGTGTACAGGTAGAGCTAGAAGTCTGCTTTTATAACATCCTCTACCCTGCCACGGATCTCGATTTGGGCCCATAGATTTTACTGCCACTAACCATATTAAATGCGTCAAGCTTTCTCCACACGGCGAGTTCCCTGGCGAGTAATATATAAGGTTTGATCAGATCCTTGAACAATCGGTGACATTGGACAGGTTTGATAATCAGCTACTGCTTACGAAACATATCTCGAGACCGAAGTTGATAGTGGATATCAACGTTGCTTCGAAGGTTTTAAGTTTGTGGTCGGGTACAATCTTCAGCTTGCAATCTGCATGCGTTTTTTGTATGCATCGCAGTGATAGGATCACCATACCGAGACGCGAGCAACATTTAAATCATCGATTTTAGGACAATTGATCGTTCATAGCGAAAATAAGCATAGTCAGCGACTTGGAAGTCAGCGGCTGGAGGTGCGAGTCAGTTCAAGTTGATCATATGGGTATTTACTATTTCATTGATGGTGTGATGGTGTCGCGAAAAGCCGTGGAGCAAAGCTTGGATCGCTTTCGCACTCGAGGCTATACAAAGTACTGGCTGCTTGACCAGTTGCGAACTTAGGTGGATGACGCGTCGGAGGGGCCCGATGCGGATCATTCAGATTCGAACCCCGATTGTTGTTCCGCGATCATCGATGCGAGTTCCTTACTCATTTTTTTGACAAGTTCCAAGCTGCCCTCTAGTAATTAGAACACATGCAGGCACATAGACTGTCATAACTCCGTAATGCTATGCTCAGGTGCTCCGCCGCCACGTAAGTATCTTTGATAATTATCACTCCAGAGCATGTGGACTTGAAAGAAATACCTTTTGCTGCAATAGGCGATAATGATCGAACAGCCTGATTAGGGAACGATGCTTTCACACAAGGCATCAGTGTTAGTGGTCCGACGGCACTGCACGACGTTTGCATGTGAATATGATCTTGAACGATATCTTGAACTCGGAATATCGCGATTACTTGGCTGCATGGCCCAGGAAGCCAAGTGTGCTCTAGCACACGATAGTGAGTACGGACCAACTTTCATTCACCTTCTATTATAACGTTAGTGTATTGACGATTAGCTGACCGCGTCCCTAGGCGGCTCCGGCAAGCGAGTCCCGACGTACAAGGAGCGCGCACACTTGATTTGTCCAAGCCAAACATTTGCAAGAATCGATCACCGGGGTTTTGATAGTCTTCGAAATCGGAGACAGAAATGAATGAATTTTAGATCCATCAATCGTAAGCTCTACTACATTCCAACAGTGATGACAACATTTACGAACCTCATAGTGCTGCGAACGTGGTGGGAGTAGAAACCAAGGTGATTGCCAATATGGGAAGGAGCAACTACAAGGTGACAGTACCAAGGCGTAGATCATCAAGGTGTTGCTGTTGGGAAGACTGAACCCGGGACATACTAGACGACGGGAAGGAGCAATGCCATTGAACAATGACTCGCTCTGATTCCGCTTCCCGTTGCCCAGCCAATCGATCTACTGCGACGCTCTGGACGGCGAACCGGAGGCACTCCCGATCTCCTTGTATATTGGTATTTGGAGACAAAGATCTGGTGAGCTAGTAAATCAAGATGTTATTCTCAGCCTGTGGTCCGCGGCAGCGCTTTGATTTACCCAACTCCGCTAGAAGTCAAAGTGACTTCCGCATTGATCCCTTGTGGAACGTTATATGCATCTATGTGTGGGATGGGTTGAGACCGCCGCGCCCCGCGAACCTCAGCCTCCCTCTCCGGACTAATAATCAATCATTATGTCAAGGTCGCATCAGACGAGCAGGATCGACGGTAATTTCACCTCGGCCCACACCATCCGGCTAGTACACTGCCTTGTAGTCCACCTGTCTCCTGTAATATTGAGCGGGTGGTACCGATATTTGTCTCCCTGTACTCAACGACTTCCCTGGGAGCAAGGTGCGGCAGGTGAATTTCTGGAACAACCCGACTGGCCCAGATCTGAGTCCTTTTAATAAAGGTTTAGTCAGTTCTGGTGAAGATCCGATCAGAGATATGAGTATCGATATGAAAAGGTTTATTTTCGTACAAGATTTCAATCGTAGAATGCAGTTTTATAATAATTTCATGGGCAGCTTCGGAAGTTGGCGCGATAAAGTACCCAAGTAATATTTGCTTTATCGTACTGGCACTCGCACGACGATCGGGTTTTATCAATATGGATATCATATGCATGGTGTTATACCTCTAGATAGTACATGTACTCTCCGTACTAGTACAGGTAAAAATGGAACGGACACACTCAACATCATGCCAATATTTATAGCGGGCGCACGGCCGGTGAGCATATCGGCTCGGCTTTATTCCTCGGCTAGCCAACATACAGAGGTAGCTGCGGGTCCGGGATGCGTACTGTGGCACTTGGCACGCGAAGGATAACTCACGTTGTGCAGATCATAGAGAACAGAAGGATGTTTTGTGGAAACATGGGCCGTCTGCAGCAAATAAATAAATATAGTGTGAGTATGACGGGGAGAACACTCACCTTTCGAAAATATAATGATCCGAGCATTGATGGCATCGCCAGTAATAAATAAGCTTAAGGCGAGTTTCTATGCATCAGATGACAGACGGCATCCCCCCCACTAAAGTGGGCGTCAGGGATCACAGGTCTAATTCTAGAAGTAGATAATCCAACTGTGTTTACAATTTACCAGACATACGGAAGATACATTTTGGTGGGTATTCTAATATGTTGAGATCGTAGCTAGTTAGTCCGTCATGTATGTCTGGTCGGTCGTGATGCGGTAATATTGAACGTCGTACGAGCAATCATAACAAAAAGAGTAGTAGAAGATATAAAGAGCCAGCTTCACAAAAAAAAAAACAGAAAAATGATCAACAACTGCGTATGACAACAGTGTCTCAACACAAGAGGCCTTCGAAAGCTGTCGAGATAGCAGGTCAAGGTCTAGAAATTATCGAATCGTTGTGCCACATCCAAGCGGATTTCCTGACTGCACAGATGCAATTGTGCCAGCCGGAAAGGCAAGATAAACCGTAAATCGTCATGTAGGTTTATAATAAATGGTCGTGAGATACTGCAACTTCACGGTTAACAATCGTGATGGATGCTTTGATACGAGACTGCAAACCTTCGTGCGATATCGTGTGGTATTACCCACCGCCAAGACACCATTGCGAATTGCACTGGTACTCAAGTGGTGCAAGACAACATGAGATGGAACAGGAAGAACGCTAGCATCATCACTGAGCCCAGGACCATCAAGACCTAACCGAGTGTGCGCAGGGGTTGCCAGATGCACGCTAGTCACATCCGTGCCGCTTGCCGTAGTAATGGGAATTGCAGGAGCTTCTAGTTCTGCAGTCCTGTCCTCCTTGTGAAGCTCACGAGCAACGGTGCTCGTCATTCCCAAAAGGGATCGTCCCTGCCGTCGTTTGCTTTCGCGCTCCCTTTCACGTTCACGTTCCCGATCACGTTCCCTGCCCCTGTTACCTGCGGGAGACTGCCCGGGTTTCGCATTCAGTATCAGTTTATCAAGATGGCGTGGCAGTCCAGGAGCAGGTGGAATGTTGGGAGTAGGGACATGTTGATAAGGTGTCTGATCGTACTCGGGACCAGCTGTGTATGCTAGATACGCTTCTTCCTCCCGAGCAGCCGCAATAAGCCCTGCAGGGATATCATCCGTCCACTTTGCATGCGTACCCTTTGGATCGTTTGAAGATGTATCCATGATGGAACCATGCGTGGAGCTTGTAGTTGACCAGAAGGAGTGCGCATGAGGATGCGGATGGCGCCCCGGTGTAGCAGGGGCAACAGACGACACGTGGGGTGGAGTCAAGCCGGAGATAGGAACAGCAACGTAATTTGCAAGACTACCCTCATCATCAACGGCAGTAGGCAAGTCATCTGCTACCCGCCATTGCTCATCAACGATGAATCGAATATGATGAGTACCAGGCAAGAGTGATACCCATGCAGACCACGATTTATCGCTCGACGGATCACTATGGCAAGTTGTTAAAAATAGGGCGAAGGCTGCGAAAGAGACGACGTACTCGGGCTCCATAGGTTGTCGACCTTTCCAATTGCCATCTCCAGCACGAACTAAAATCACGTTTTTCCCACCACCATTCCATGTAATCTTCACAGAGACAGGCTCTTTTGGTTCCTCATGTGATTGATTTGGTCGATTCATCAGTTGGCCGTTCTCTCCGTCAGTATCAGCATTTGCCACTTTGGCCAACTCCTCCTCTGCTTTGTGAAGGGCGAGTGGGATGGTTGAATGCACGGTCTCTTGAACGAAACCAGATGGATCGGGTTGCTCAGATGCCTCAATCTCACTTTCGGCATAAAGCTCTTGCATACGAGGCTGAGCAGACTGACCGCGCAAAGGAAAGGAATGAGTGGAATTATACTGCAACGGTGCGCCCCTGAAGTAAGGGCTCCCTCGTGGGCGATGATTATGATGCACCGGGATATGCGTGGATGGAGGGTGGTCCAAGAGTAGCTCTGCCGAGTAGTTTCCCGTATCAGTAACTCTGTTTGCAGCTCCTTTCAAATCCGGCCGACGTCCACGAGGGGAAGTGCCCGTATTTGAAGCATTATTCATCGTTCCATTGTTCAAAGCAGGAATCGGAATCGGGATTGGGGAAGTAGTCCTCGGTGGCCGACGGTAGGGTGATAAGGGGGAAGAATTCCCAGAGTTATGGTACGAGGCTGCTGGTGTCAGCGAAAGTGACGCAAGATCCGGAAGCTCGAGCGATTTTTTCTTTGTCCGTAACGAGCGATGAGGTTGATGGGGGTTGGGTGATGGTGAATGTGATGGGGCTTGTCGACGTGCAGATGACTCAATTCTTCTGCTCGGGACAGGTGAGCGTGAGCTTTGGTTGATATTCGATGCGGTATTTCCCATCTCACGATGATGACCGTCGTTCTTCGATGTTGACGACGTTCTTTTTGCCCTTCGTCGCAACAATTGAGCTCGATGGTGTCAAGAAGAGGTGATACAATGTTATTATCAACAGGATAAGTCCTGATAACAATAATATATATAAATAATAACTTCAAATGGTACTTACATAAAGCCATCATCGCTCACCGCATCTGAATAAACTTCAATACCGAAGATTCCAAATATGAGTGGAGATATATCACCTACCTTGCCACCCACCCCAACATCAAATGTCGTCGTCGAATCAATCTCTGGCTTGACCATCCCCGAAACCAGAGATGGATTTTATGGTTATACCGATGAAAAGAGCCTCCAACAAGTGAGATAGTGTTTTCCGACGCTGACATGCGACTCTTATGATCTTGAATGGTCAGATGGAGGAACAAAAATGGACACAACGCCGTGCTTCAGACGCCGCGCATCCTCAGGCTGATAGTACATCACTACCTGCCAGTTTCAAGTTGTCTTCCATCCGTGAAGCCCTTCGAACGACTGAAGAATCACATCCGTCACCTTTCTCTGACGATGAAGATAAAGAACAGGTTTCGGATGCTCAGCACCACAGTTCGTCTTCATCTGACGCGTCTTATCTGACCCCTCAGGTCATATGTCTCTACAGTGGATACCATGCTCACCCCAGAGCTTGCACGCGTTGTCCAGTCTTTTCAGAAATGCCTTGAGTTTCGCGATAAATACATCACGAAATCTTTACAGAGGCTGGGAGATAACCCCAGAGACCACGACGGTGTTTTTCACGGCTTGGCTGAGGGCCTGGCGGACGTTTCTGGGGTCAAGCCCGATGCTAACCAATCTTTAACTGCATCCTTGAGCAGCCCTCACGAGCCCTGGGTCATATATCCTCAGCCTCCTCCACCTCACTGGCAATTTACTGCGAAAGAAACGGTCATTAGCGCAGATGGTCGCGTTACACCGGACGGCCAATTCAATTTCTCTCAATGCCAAATACCCGGTCATCATGACTGGGAGTTTGAAATAGATGACAAAGGCGTATATCAAGTATACACGCACGCTGATGGTAATTTTGCTCCCTTTTTGCCAGAGGAACGCGATCCAACCTTGTTCCCAGCAGAAACGAAGAAACCACTCTTCGATATACCCACCATCAGGGAGTACTTCGTTGACCTAGACTATGTCCTCGGTGTTATCTCAGATGGTCCAGCAAAAAGTATGGCTTATCGTAGGCTCAAGTATCTCGCGAGCAAGTTCGAGATGTATAGTCTCTTAAATGAGTTTCAAGAATTAGCTGACATGAAGGTGCGTGGAGACTATCAAAATCTATCTCAAACATTTATGTAATATTCGTCTACAGAGTGTGCCGCATAGGTTACTTCCTCCATTGTACGTACAAGGTGATGGACTAATTAAAGTGATACAAGGGACTTCTACAATGTGCGAAAGGTGGATACGCACGTCCATCTAGCAAGTTGCATGAATCAGAAGCACCTCTTGCGGTTTATCAAGTCCAAGATGAAACGCAGCCCTCAGGTTTGTATAAATTCTCCTGTTGCATATTAATTACTCAAACGTTTTGGTACTTTAGGATGTTGTTATCTTCCGTGATGGGACAGACTTGACGCTGGAACAAGTGTTTCAGTCGCTCAAGCTGAGCGCATACGATCTATCCATTAATACACTCGATATGCACGCACACCAAGATTCATTCCATCGGTTCGATAAATTTAACCTGAAGTACAATCCGATCGGCGAGTCCAGGCTGAGAGAGATTTTTCTGAAAATAGATAATAAGATAGATGGTAGATACTTCGCTGAGATCACTAGAGGTACGCTTCATGATGGTCTCCCTGCATCAATCTAATATGTCCCAGAGGTCATGAATGATGTAGAGCAAAGTAAATACCAGGTATGAATGTCCCACCTGTGACCCACAGAATGTTTACCATATCCTTAGAACTGTGAATGGCGTGTCAGTATTTACGGTAGATCCGTGGATGAGTGGGACAAGCTTGCGAAATGGATCATCAACAATGATCTATTCTCGCACAACGTTCGTTGGCTCATTCAAGTTCCTCGATTGTATCAAATATACAAGGAGACTGGTGCAATCAACACATTCGAAGAAATTGTCATCAGTGAGTCCTTGTCTCGTAATTTCATCCATTTTGACAATGTACTGTGACTATAGATGTCTTCCGCCCACTCTTTGAGGTCACGAAGAATCCTCAGTCGCATCCTGAACTTCATGTATTTTTGCAACGTGTCGTCGGCTTCGATAGCGTGGATGACGAATCTAAGGCGGAACGTCGATTCCATCGCAAATTCCCCTTTCCTAGGCTCTGGGACTCCAAGCAAAATCCTCCTTTTTCTTATTGGTAAGTGAGCACTTATCTACTATTTGTTATTGGTCAATTGAATATCGAATAAACACGACCACAGGATGTACTATATGTATGCAAATATGGCCAGCTTGAACCACTGGCGAAAGGCACGAGGGTTTAGTGAGTTTCCTTTCTGTATTTGCATTTGAGTTTCCACCAGTGAAATTAACTGCCGCGCAGACACGTTCGTATTCCGACCCCACGCTGGTGAAGCAGGAGACACAGATCACCTGACCGCGGCTTTTCTTACATCCCACTCGATTTCACATGGGATTCTGCTTCGCAAGGTTCCCGCGTTGCAGTACTTGTTTTACCTGAAACAAATTGGGCTGGCTATGAGTCCCCTAAGTAACAATGCGTTATTCCTGACCTATGAGCGCAACCCGCTTCCTGACTTTTTCAAAACCGGGTTGAATGTGAGTTTGAGCACCGATGACCCATTGCAATTCCATTTTACGAAGGTGAGCCTTGCTCTGATGCACCGTTGTTGGTCACTCACTCGGTAACAGGAGCCACTACTAGAGGAATACAGTGTCGCAGCTCATGTAAGATGTTTACCAATCACCAATCCAACATTTACTTGTGACTGACCTACATGACAGATCTATAAACTTCCTCAAAGTTCACTAGCCGAGCTCGCTCGCAACTCTGTGATCCAAAGTGGGTTTGAGATGGAAATCAAAAGGCACTGGCTCGGTCAAGAGTGGTATCTACCAGGGGCTGCAGGCAATGATATCCATAAGGTACGCGAGCTATTTTCATATGCTCGACTTGTCGTGGGCTCACTAAACACAGACGAACGTGCCAAATCTTCGACTAGCATATCGGCACCGCACGCTACTTGAGGAGCTCTCGATGATCAGAGCACAGCACTCTACATAGTCAAGAGCCCAATTTGGCATTATGTCCCGTTTTTTCTTGTAGCTGTACCTTCTCAAGGTTCCAGATGTGAATATATGTTTTTATATATAAGATAGTTCCGCCGTGCACTGCCTGATTTGGAGCTGATCTCCTGACGAAGGGAACTGTAGGTCCTCAAACTAAGGAAAAGTTGATACAAGCGCCTCTCAGTGGGCCGAATTTGTCTGTGGCGTAAGTCGGGTGGGGAAGCAGGAGTGCTACTGTATGGGGCAGATTAAGTCGCGCCTGCACTGCTATACGAGATAATATATTGTCCGAGCAAATATCACGGGGTTTGAAGCCTGGCGGAGTGGGAAATTTCTAAAACCCACGCCGGTCTGTCAGTTGTTTGATGCGTCTCACCAACTGTCGATCTTCATGCCATTTACATTTAGCTGATCACGAATCGTGGGACTTGAAGCTGTGGGCAGCTGTGGATCACAAATAATTCGATATGACGATGTCAGAGCCTCCTGCTTGTGATACTGATGCACGTTTCAACTAGGACCATTCAATCAGAAAAACACCGAGCACCAGATTGGTGCAGCTGTGCCCCACCGGAAGCTACAAAAGCCATCTCGTTTCGTTCTAGTTGAGAATTCTTGTTCCCTCAGAGTTAATAATACCCCTACACGATTATTCCTACAATCGTGAGCCTCTGCTCATAGAACGCATATTCTCACTCTTGTTTGTGACCACTCGCTACTATGTCAGACTCTGGCGGCAGTGAATCGTCGAGGAAGCCAAAGGTCCTAGTTGCAAGCTTTGATGGTACGGCAGGGTCTTACGATGCGACGGTGAGGCCCCAAAAAACCATACATGCAGACCACGAACAGAGACTAACGACACTCATACATCACTTCGTTAGAATACGAATGTCGTCAAGTTCGTTTCACTGTTAAAGAAAGACACCGATAGCCAGCTCTGCTATTACCAGGTACGTACTCGGATAGACTCTGGCGACTCTACTACGCGATCGCGAGTCGCGTTGCAGCAAAAGAACTCAAGTCCACTATACAGGCTGGTGTCGGGACGTATTTTGCTCCTGGAGTAGTGTCCCCCACGTTCACTTGGCTCGCGAAGATCTTGGATGAGGCATTTGCATGGTGCGTACGGTTGGCCGAAGTGGAGGTTGGCGTTGCTTGAGTTTACGCAGGTACCTGGACGTCCATGTCATGGACGGTTACAAGTTCTTGATGGATAACTACCGGCCCGGTGATAAGATTTGTCTTTTCGGTGAAATATTCGCCTTGGCAGCACGAAAGATTTCACTGAACTTCAGGTAGGCTTTTCTCGTGGGGCATATACCGCACGTGCGTTAGCGGGAATGCTGAACAAGGTCAGCTGTCGTTGATCATAGATGTGAGCTGCTTTCCTTAATAAGACTTCGTCGCAGGTTGGGCTACTTCCAAAGTCCGACGTCCAACAAGTCTGGTTTGCCTACGATGCATATAAGCGCACTGGCGCACAAGCAGATGCGCTTGCTGCAGGATTTAAACAGACATTTTCACGTGACGTCAAGGTAGAGTTTGTAGGAGTCTGGCAAGTCATTCCTATGTCCAGCTACCCATGCCTAACTTTTATTTTCAGGGACACCGTACAAAGCACTGGGGTGCTCTTGAGCCGGAACCTGCCATTCACAGACTCTAATTCCCTTATCAAGACATTTCGACATGCTTTGGCTCTCGATGAGGTCTATTAAGTCCATTACCAACGTAACTCGTCGCTGACTCTCTTCAATAGCACCGCGTTAAATTCCAGCCAGACCTTTACCATCGGCCCCAGACAGATTCGCCTGATCCGGAATTTTTCAAGGTGTCAAGGTTATCCGAAGTTGTTGAAGCTTTGGAAGACGATATTTCCGATGAAGCTGGTTCACTGCGGAATAAGCTTCGTCAAACTGTGAAACGTGCAAAGAAGTTCGTGAAAAAGCCGAAGTGTCAAGGGCTGAAACAGAACTTTGCTAAGACAATCTTGCGCCAGCGGAGCCAAATCGGGATTGCTGCTGATAATCCTGGGAAAACTCACGCCGTCAAGGATCAGACAAGTATCGAAGCGCTTGACATTCCTGACGTAGAGCCGACACCGCAAGCGGATGTTTTGGAAGTCTGGTTCCCGGGATGTCATAGTGGTAAGCACCCACAATTTTTGCTATTTCTCTCTAAACACAACATGAGCAGACATAGGTGGCGGAAGTGTTGAGAACTCTCAAAAGGTCTCGTTGGCGCAAATCACTCTTCGCTGGATGGTTGAACAGGTCATCCTGTCTGACTGTGGTATCGTGTTTGATGAGGAAGCTCTTGAGCGTGTCGGCATGCCATTATCAAGCTTTCCTAATTCGAAAACGCCACCCGTTACTGAGAATCCAACCGGCACATCACACCCGATGACGGACAACCCCAGTCTCAGTGCTGCGCCTGTCGATGCTGTGTCGCCTTTCGCAGAAGCACCCTTACCCACCCCTTCTAGCCCTCCCACTGATCCTTCCACTTCACCCTCACTCCCAAATCCCCAAACGTGCGATGCTCTAGCTCCTTCGTTCGATGAGCTGCAGCTCCAGAAGGCTTGGTGGCTCCTTGAAATCTTGCCCCTTCCATATGCGTGGCAAGATGCGCTTGGCAAATGGCACACGAAATGGAGGTGAGTTACTTGTTGCTGCGAGGAACTTATTTAATTGTCGATGGCAGGCTCCATCTGGGCAAGGGTCGCGCTATTCCCTACCAGCATCCTAAGTTTCATTCATCTGTCAAGGAGCGAATGGACTATGCACCCTTGAAGTATAAACCGAGGGCGATATACCGACACGATCAAGTGGTTTTTGTATGATGATGATGATGACGATGATGACGATGATAACGACAAGCGGACTTCCATACAACCCGTATCGATACCCATCTACGATAGAATCTTTCGGACCCATAATACGAGCACCCTATTAGCGTTATGCTATTTGCGTGAGTTCTAACATTCCGAGCTTGTTTATAAATTGCCTTATGATTGTAATGATGATATGATCACGTCGGCACCAATCTTTGCGTTTCGAACGTGCATTCCGCGAGTCTCAGGAGATGCTACAAGTCCCCTCTAGTTGTCCCGGCCTTCGATCGTGTAGTCATCATGTTTGGCCCGTTGGATACTTTCGTTTGCAGCTGTCATCTGGCCCTGATGGCATGCGGCGTATGCACCGGACGCCACTAAGGGTCAATCCACATCAGGAGCCCCTCATGAGTCCTTCCCATGCAGAGGAAGTACGTGTACCGTAATGTTTGCGGAGCCTCATGGTACATGCCGTATACTTCCTCCAATCTACAACATTCTTCAACAAACTTTGTTTCAAGAAGGCATTCATATATAGGTGTTACAACCGGCGTTTCATCCGAAACTAGAAGTCACCTTTTATTCGTCAAATGCATCGGACTCTGTCACAGCGGGCATGATCGTTAGGCCGTCAAAAGAGCTTCCATTCTTCTCATGGATGATTCCGGCGCAATGCTGTTTTCAGGTTTATTATAAGCAGCAGCTACTTAAACCAAATGCGACGAGCAAACCGTGAGTGCTGGCACCGGCGAACAACAAACCCGTGATTTAGCTTGACACTAGTTATAGGTGGTTTTCGACGGTAAGGGTCAGTCACTGACATGTAGATCCAACTTACGACGCCGATGATCTAGATGAATCTCTTGACGATCAGTCTCCTAGCATTAACAGCCATCAGTCCTCTGTGCGTACGAGCCGCTCCTGGCTCACTGACGAGCGACACCGTCTGGTGCAATGGCACTTGGGCAGGATGTGGCAAGCAGTGCGCGGGGCACTTCGAAACCCGTCGATCGTGCACCAAAAAGGGAAACAAGACAGTGGAATATTGGTGCTGTTATGATTGAAGGGTCTTTGGCGTAGGAAGTAATGCGGCATTATATCGCAGTGTGGGAAAAGCATCGCACAACCTGGAAATGTGAGCGATGAATCATCGCAGAGCACGCATTGGGCGCAATGTAGATGAAATATGCATCCAAACATCAAGTTGTCTGAAGATTCCGTGATTTTCTATGATACAGACTGCACACGAGATGAATTGTGCAACCAGAACGATGGCAGCAGGCATGAATTAAGATGGCTGGGAGGGCGGATAAGGGGGTATATGAGATATACAAGGGCAACCACACAACGAACTCAAAATGTGTTCGCCCAAACCTCAAGATCGAATCTTGATGCTCTGGCACTGTCTATCCAAGAATGTTTCTGAATGACACAGTCAGAAGGACACGACGGATGCAACAAATTAGAAGGGAGTACCAAAAGATCCTTGGGCGTGTTTCGTGCATCAGGGTCCTTGAGCAGACAGCTATCAACAAAGTCTTCTGCTTCCTGAGGGAAACGCCCTTCTGGTGTCAGTCGCGGGGCAGGCTCATTGACAATATGCTGGAGTAGTTCCAATATGCTCATCATCATTCCGCCTCCCTGTAGGCTAACACCCTTGCTCTTCCGCTTGTCCTTCTTTGACGTCTTATCTTTCTCTTTCTTCGGTGGAAGTCCGATGGTACCAGGCGACAAAGTACCTTCAAAATCGGACAGGTCAGAGTCATCTGGATCTGAATCGGCAAAGGGGAACCGTCCTAAGGCAAGTTCTATGAGAGAAATGCCCAAAGACCACACATCAGACTTGACAGTGTACTGTGCGCCTTGTATCCGCTCAGGCTGTTTGGGATAAGCATATAGATATGGCGAAGAAGACGCAAGAAATACAGACGCACGCTCATGTAAGTTGAGGTTCCTACGAAGGTATCGGCGATAGAATTTATAAGTTCACCGGAAACACCGAAGTCGCATATCTTGATTTGACCCTGCGAGTTGCACAAGATATTTGACGGCTTGATATCTGACGCCACCATCAACCTCAACGGAAAAAAATCAGGGCTATCTGCGTTGAAGCTCACCACGATGAATGATTCTGTGTACGTCGTATAGATAAGTCAAACCCTCGAGGACAGCCAGCGCAACTTTGGAGACGACCTCGATATCGATGGCACCGATTTTCTTGTAAATTCCATCAAGAGAACCTTTGTCCATGAACTCCATGCAAATGCAGATATTTGGATCAGAAAGAAATGCGCCATAGAATGAGATAATGTATGGCGAATGGCAATCATGCATAATGTGAAGTTCGCGGAGAATCTGCTTCCGTACGGAAGGCTTCGCATCAATGAGAACAATCTAGAAGTGACAGTTGAAAAGATATGCAGATCCGACACATTAAAATACTTGCCTTCTTAGCCATGATGGTGTTAGTGGGTGTATGTTCTACCTTTTTGACGCTTCCACCGTTGCCTTGGCCAAGCTCCTGAAGGTCTTTCAGATCTTCATTACGAAGATCGTAACGCGTTTCGGCATTCATATCAAGGTTTGCTAGCGTGTTGGATAGGGTAGTGTGGTATGTGTTTCTCCGCGTATTTGCGGAAGCTGAGGGAATAGTGTAAGTAGGCGCGCCTGCTGCATTGACAAGATTTCCGTCCGGATCCTGAATGGCATTAGATATTCCCAATTTTGGGGCATTGAGAGTCATAGGCGGGGGTCGTTTCTTGCCCTTCGCCGCTGTAGTCGCGGGAGCAGCCCTTGTGGGGACTGGCTCTGGGTCCTTTGGTTTCGCGGGCACATCGAGCTGCAAAGCCTTGAAGTTGCGCTTCTTGCGGATTGGTGTAGCCATGTGTCAACAACTATTGATCAACAAGGCCAGTTTCCGCAACTCTTGCAAAGCTGAGCACAAGCAGTCGCTTCAGTGTTCAGAACGTTCAAAACTCGACTAACGAAGCTCATGTAAATTACATAAGCCACGCATCATTGGACTGCCTTATACTTAGCCTCTTATAGCATGGCAAAGTACCACTACTAATATCGCCGAGTGTTCAAACCTTGGCTTCATCACTTGATGCCTGAATAACGACAGCATCTTGGTTGAAAACCCCTTTAACGTTGTGGTCGCACGGTCAACTCGCGTAGACACGGTGAAGTCTCATCATGACTTACTTTTATCGTGAGTTTCCTCAAACAGCGTGTACTGATCAATACGAACGTACCTGAATACTGGGATTCCAAACCAAGCGTGGAACTGTATGCTATGCGGTCCTGCGGATCTATGGAACGAGGTGGTACGTCTTTTGCCACCAGCTTCAAGCTCTGTTGGCTTTTTCTTTAGACGCGCAAGTAGGCAACGAGTCACCAGGATACGGAAGACTGTCGTTGCAAGTCTGTAGCCTACTTTTTCTCAGACACTGATGAGTCAGTGATAATAACTTCCGCGCCCACAGCTTACAGGGGCATTCCTTATAGAGACCATCATCTGGCTACCGCGTAACATATGTCAGAACGTTGCTGAGTGCCCATCACGATATTAATGACCCAACGTAGGCAAATACCGCCTTACGCGTCTATTACTAGCAATTGGCCCAACTCTCTTGTCTGGCATCATTCACTGTTCCGGTGTATTTTTACGCCTAGTCATGGCGATGCGTGATGCAATTCTGGTTCTAAGCCGCGTCGTCAGCCCCGTTATCACGCGAACCCTGCACGCTCCACAAGGTCTCACATCGAAGGTGCTTGCCTCACTTGATCGATCGTCATGCAGCTAAATTGGTGCACTTAGTTGCTAAAGGACGTTTTATATGCAAACGGAGATCACACACCTTTCATGGTTACTTGAAATAATGTTCTGGACTGCTCTATGTGGAACTTCTCTATTTTGGCACGGTAGTTTCATCTCTACCTAACTGGTGCCTGGTCTGCACATTGTAAAATATTTGTGCACACGTTGGAGTGAAACACCTTCGACATTAATTAGATTTGATTAAAGGAAGTTAATGGGTCGCTCCAGCTCTGTCAGTTTCCCGTCTATTATATGTACACCGTCGCACTAACACCTGCTGACAATCCAGACAACACCCCTTGCAAGATCATTAATATTCTTGGGCGGATACAGGGAATATCCGTGTGAGGAAAGACGGAAGACCGCACATTCCAACACACGTGCAGTTGACCAGATCACCGCCCGAGGTCAGCGCTGACACCCTCACAAATTCCCTCACAGTGAATGTTAGTGATTGCAAAATACTCGTCTCCACAGTTCAATCCTGACTTGCACCAATTTAACCTTCAAACCCATCGCTCATGGGAGGTTCCATGGCAGAGTCTATGTGACGTCGCTGACCTCAGATGCATTTTCAATGCCGAATGTCGTCAGACCCACTCACGATGCATGGAGAACACACATGTTGCTACTCTCGGGAGCTTTATACAAGTCCTCGATCAACATGATCGGACAAATATCTAACTCGACGGTCTTGCCGGTGTTGGACGGACGTTCATTGCGTTCACCATTGCTGAGGAGATGAAAGCAGCCAAAATTCTTGCTGCGACTTTCTCCTCACAGAATCATGCATAAAGTGCTATGGTCGTTGGCACGATTATTCCTGCCAACGCGGACCAATTGGCACTGGCTTTTGCTCACATTCGAGAAGAGATCGTGATGGAGGTCGAGAGCGACGAAATAGTTCTGTTACCCGGGATCCGGAAGTCTTGCCGCGACCAATTGCAGGAGCTGATTATCAGACCACTGCACTTGGAAATTCTAACAAGAGATACCCTAGGTATAATTGATGCCGTAGATGAATGTTTGAGATCTAATGAGGCAGCAAGGTTAGTTATGTTGTTGACATGTTCCCTGGCTCATACTTGCCCGACTTCACAAGCTGCCATAATGACATCCGAATTTACATGCAAGCCAGTTTCCACGACTCACCATTGATGATCGAAAAACCATACAAGACGGTTTCTGTTGTGTTCATTGTCTAGCGAGTCGTGCGTGCTGATTGAAAGTGGATCTGGAGCTTCAAGTTGTCAGACATAGCTACTCGGCGCATTGATAAACCCTCAAAAGAAGCCGGCCAAAGCTCATCTCGAAGTCAGACAGTACTCGGCAGGTGAACACCAGGGTGATAATATACCTGACCTGACATTGTGCAAAGCCACTGCGACTATCATTGCACCAATGCACATACAACAATTGGAGTGAATACTTCTGATGTCTCGGAGCTCTGGCATGGCAAATATATATATCATATCAGAAAAGCCGCACCGACCAACTGAAGCACTGGCACAATGAAGGATTGCCACCAACGTATGATCAAAGAGACCCTCGGTATCAGGAATCTGATGGATCATTGGGATGCTCCACGCTATCGACAAATGCTCAGGAGGTCTACTATCTTCACAGTCGATCGAGTTAGCTCGTATTACATGATTGGGTCTTTGTTTCATGTCGATTACAAACATTGCGTGAACTGTATCTGCGATGCAATGAAGTACATAGGTCTATGTGTGGAGAGGTCCAAATCCAGTTCAAAGAGCGATCCCACCTGGCTCTTGCGACTCATAACCCTTGTGATCCATATCGTGTTCCGGTTCCTCCTCCACCGTACCCACGCTCGGGCGTGGTGATATAGGTGATGTTGGAAGTTGTAGTGTGCCTGAGTTAGATAACGAATCTGTTGATGCTACACTCGCAATGCTCGAGCGAGACATCGAAAACCGTGAAGCGCGACCGGACCAGAAAGACTGTATACCTGCACCCCAGTTTCCCAACGCTGCCTTCGCATCTGACGCGGCTTGAGCGACACTTACAGGCCGCATAGGCGTACCTAATGCAGACTCTCTCGACGTCTGCCTGCTGGTATTAGGGGTAGGCCTGCTCCCTTCAGAAGGGGGGGATGAAGACAGTCCCGCTTCCGACTTTGAGACTTCCACTGGGGTCTCACACATGCTGCTCGAAAGGTCGGAGTTGAACGAAACAGAACTGGCGGTACGCTGCTGCTGCCACCGCCCACGGACGCCTTCGACTGCTTTGAAGAAGTTTGTTGAGCTAGCGGTGATGGTGCGCGAGATGGCGTCTCTGGTCGGAGCTAGTTGTTGCTCCAGTTTTAGTTCTTGAAGACCTTCGGACAACCGTATTCCAATGTCTCCAACGACAGAGGGCTTCTCATTGCATGGGTGACTGTTGGGGCAAACTCAGTTCTTGAAAGAATCGTTGGAACAAGTTGTCCAACCGTGGCTCGACAATGTCAAAGAGCATAGGATCTGTCGACCTCTGCCACACATCATATGCATTCGTCTTGGTGAACTCAGCGATCCAAAGTGGATTAAAGTCGTCAATCGAATTATCATCTCCACCTGCACGAATGTTATGAGTGTTGGTCATTGTGGTACAAGCTCAAGAATTACCTGTTCCAGTAATGATCACATTATTCACTTTCCCTTTTCCAAGGAACTCTCGATATCGAACAGATGCGAGTGCAGCAGAAACGTACTCCTCGAACTGCAAAATATAAGTCAAAGCACACCTGACACATAGGCTAAAGCAACCTTGGCTCGCAGGTAATCATCGCTGCCTTTGAAGCTGTCAAAATATATTAGAACCGGAACCAGGCAATTCCACAAGGTGACACACTGCATTGCAGGCTTCATTGGATCTGTATCATCCCAAGCATCATTGACGTCTCGAACGATCTCATCCATCCATTTTCGGTCAGCGGCTGTCAGGCCCATTAGCCGTTCCAACCTAGGATTTCGAAACTCTAGTGTGGCTGTTTCCGTCTGAAAACCAAAGGTGAGAATCGAGTTGCTTCGAGGGTATCTGAAGACCAACATTAATAAGCAATTCAACCTCCTTTTGTTGAGTCACGATGGTGTTCGTGCTCCCGCATAGCCAGCCTTGTGAATCCTTTAGAAGGTCCAGCTGTTGCAAGGGCAAGTACGGTTGGAAGAAGGCATCCTAGACCGCATGGTCAGCTTTATGCACCATTGTGCAACGCAGAGCGTACCTTGCCGAAAATATCTAGCGGCAAACCCATGTATGCCATCATACTTTTGCGATCTGAGGTTCGTAACGACTGTGGGCACGAAAGTGTTGGTGCACGTGCGGCGAGAGGCGGCGATCCGGAATCCTCCAGCGTTTGCAATAAGCCTGAATACGATTTAGAGGGTCAGAAAAAGAGAGAGAATATGAATTGTTACCAGGGATCAATGATATGAGTGAGTACTGGTAAGTACACAATCGTTCCACTGGGTGACCAAAGAACATGATCTAGAATATATTTAATACGGACCACGTTTTCAATGTTTATAACAAACCTTTTTCTGACACATGAGGGCTTTCAATAGAATAAGCGTGCGATGGCGGAAGGTGTGGACAAACTCCCGGCTGCCCACGTCAGCTTCTTGAGATGGTCAGTACTGCGCAACTTACATGCTTGTGCCTGCATAAATACAAGGAGATCAGATGTGTCAATTCGTCACAATGACCTCTCCCGACACACCAATATATAATCCACTTTCCGTTAGTTGTGTGCGGAGGGAGATCTCCAGCGATGCGCCGAATTCTACCAGAATAGTGGTATCCGAGAAGTCGCTTATGAAACAACGTGAGATTTGGTTCATCTAGGTGACGTTCAGGCTCACCGTTGCTCAAAGAGTGCACGTGTGACGACACCCAAGCGATCCCTAACAAGCCCATATAGTCAAAGGTATGTGTGCGACGTTGAAAACCAACCGAATAGGGCCAAAGACTGGCTTCGACGCCAGAACCACGACAGCCTTTTGAACAATTGACCGAGTCACATCCACATCTTTAACAAGTAATACAGAGGCTGGTATTTGGCGATTGCATCTGTAGACCAAAAGTTAGAATCCGACACACTTATAACGATTCAAAATAAACCGCACGAGATGCCAAAAATCGTGGTAGGTACCGGAGCATTTGGAACAAGATGAAAGTAAGAATAATCTTCTAGGGACTGCATGAGGTGTTCATGAGAGCAAATTTTGCACATGCTTCGTTGTGCTTACCAGATGTGCGCCGTCTGGAAGGGCCAGGAAGGGAAGTATTTTGACGATATCTTCATCCTGGAAAATGTTGCCATGGCAGAATTCGATTTTAGGACCAACCTGTGTTACATATAAGCTTCCAAAGCAAAGCAGGTATGTTCAATCATCATACCAGATGATTGAAGTCTACAAGTGCAATACCCAGGACTAATGGGCCTTCCGGGGGTTGTAGTAACATGGATTCTGGTCGTGCTTTCTTCGAATATGAAGAAGCTGCAGAAGTGAATGAATCTGTGTCCGTTGCGCCTGATGAAGGAGTCGGTGGATAAGTCACGGCATATGGCGTGTCGGTTTTCGGTTCGTCAAACAGAGCTGCAGAAGGAGCTGCAGATGTAATGGAACTAGCGCGCCGAGCGTTCCTCTCGCTAAAGGAGTCGCTTACATCGTCCGTTTCTGAGTTGAAATCAATCTCTAAGGAGTCATCTTGTGATCCACGTCTGGCAAACAAATCCTGAGCGCGTAGTGCAGTATTGAGGTCGTGTCCTGGCGAATGTGGAGGAGATGAAAGAGAAATTGAGCGCTGAGAAGCAGTATCGGCATCGGCATCGTCGTTTTCGCTTTCGTCTTCAAATTCACTGTGATCATTTACGACAAAACCGTTATCGGCGACGTGTTCGTCAGTACCAGTCATTTCAGTGCTGGACATGTCGAATATTGACGACGTGATTGGTGAAGACAGCTGTAAAACCTTAGGCCTCAGAAGCGCCGCCTTGTTAAGCCTATCATGGCACTCACGTGGTTGTCATCGCTCGCATTGGCTCGCTCCGATGCGGCGGCGACAGTCCATGAGGCTGAGAAAACGAATCTGCTGCGCTTAATACCAGGACCAGCGACTTGAACAAGTTGTTTTGAAGACTAGGTCATCATGGTCAAGTCTGGTGTCATTCTTCTAGTTTTGGCTACCTCTGCGCTGGCACTCCCCACTCGTTTCATGGATACCCTACAATCCATCTTTGGGACTACTAGTAAATTAGATCTTCCTAAGGCTGAGATTGGTTGGACCGATCCACGTCTCAATGGTGGACAGTTTCTAGACGTAAGTGCATCGTAAACTTATATTATCCTCGTAACGTTTGCTTGCAGTTCACGACTCCTAGATACGGAGAACCGCTAAATGTCATCATATCTAACCAGTCTGATCCCTTCATTTTGACGGATGCTGGTTTCCGTCTGTATTACAAGTGAGCCGCCCGAAACCGTATGCTCGAGCCTCATTGATGCGCCCTGCAAGGTCCATCGGATTTTCCGAGGAGTGTTTAGGGCTCCATTATGGTCATGTCCATAAGGCAGACCTCGGTGACGGCGACAGGAAGAAATCCGAGCATATTCTAGCAAGGCAATACTACTTCCCTAAGTGGGGAACATGCTGGGAAAGTATAGCAGGTTCGTCTTCCTCCACGCTTCGTCATATCTTTCGTGATGCGGTGTTCAGGAGGAAACCACTTCCGCGCTTGGAAACAGAATGGCTCAGAAATCGACACGGGAGCATGGTTTTTGGCGTAAGCACCACCACCTCGCTTCTAGTTGTGACTATTGACACTCGATCTCCAGTGTCTCCAAGGAAATGGTGAGTGGAACGTTAGTAGAACTTGGGAACCATATTTCACCTTTGGTAGGACTCCACCAAAAACCATATGATAATTCCGGATGGATATAACATCGGTCGCGATTTGCTTGTCGAAGCTGCCGCATCTGTTAGTCATTGGAATGGCAGGTGGTGGCAGGCTGACGTGGAGTGGCGGACAGGCCTCCTCGAACCAGGATACAAAGGTCAGCATCTTCCTTTCCTCTACGTGGTCATTCTTGACTTGCCATCCAGGAATCAATCATGCCATTGCACAAGATGGACGCATTGCGATCCTGACCGTCAACCGACTATAGTTGTGGTTATTCAGTGGGTGTATGTTAGTTTGGACGATGAGGTTGCTGTTGTGTTATATACCGTGTGCATAGCACGTTACCCTGTTATTTACGTTGTACTTGTGTCTTGCACATGTTTGAAGTTTTGGTCACTAGTAGATATCCTTATTGTCGTACATATCCTGGCGATCGCTGACAGACGAAAATCGATCCATTTTATTAGAATTACAACAGCTGGTATACAATCGTGTCGAGAAATGTAGAACAAATGTGGGTAACAAACAAACAGGGAGTGCATGATTGAATAACTTCCGACGATGCAAATAAATACTGACCTCACCAACACACCACCTCCATTAACCAGAGCACATGAGGCAGGCTTCTTTGTTCTCTAGCGAGCACAACATCTTTGCTTCTTCGAGCTCGCGCTCCCTTTGACGCTGAAGGGCAGCGGCGTACTCGGGGTCAATGTCGGTAGCCTCACTGGGGCCCGACGAAGTTGCAGCAGCGCTGTCATTCGAATTAGATGGTGGAGGGACTCGGCGAAGAGGGGATGGAGAGGCGGAAGGGGTAGGAATGCTAGTGGCAGCCTTGTCAGATTCGCCCTGTTGCACCTTGGCTGCTTTGAGCACACTCTGGTCGATTGTGAACTGAACGGCTTGCGCCGCTGGACGAGTGCGCAAATAGTACATGCCAGTCTTAAGGCCCTTCTTCCAGCCATAGAAGTGCATACTCGTCAGTTGACCTATTGTAGGCGACTGCAAGTGAATGTTCAAACTCTGACTCTGACAAATGAACGCTCCACGATCGGCAGCGAGGTCGATGACCTTCTTCTGCGAGATCTCCCAAACGGTTTTGTAAATGGCTTTGATATCATTTGGTATGCTGGGGATGTTGGCGACAGAGCCATTATGAGCAATGATCATATTCTTCATGTCGTCATTCCAGAGCCCACGGTCAACAAGGTCCCTGAGCAGCCAGGGACATACGACTTGGAATTCACCAGCAAGGACGCGACGAGTATAGATGTTACTGATCGAACGCGTCAGCTTGCACGACGTGGCAAGGAAATCGAACATACCTAGTGTAGGGCTCGAAGCATTCATTGAAACCGAGAATTTGACTAGTTGATGCAGTTGGCATGGGTGCAACCAATAATGAATTCCGCAATCCAGTTTGTGCGATTTTTTCCTTGAGACTAGTCCAGTCCCAAAGGTCAGTGGGCGTGACACCCCAGAGATCATACTGTAGTTGTCCGAGATCGGCGGGACTACCCCTGAAAGTTTCGTATGGTCCATCCCTTTCAGCTTCCTCACAGCTGGCCTCCAGTCCAGCGTGATAGATGGTCTCGAAGATCTGAAGATTGAGTTGCCTTGCCTCAGGTGAGTCAAATGGCAAACGGAGAATCATAAAAGCATCTGCGAGACCCTGGACACCAAGACCGATGGGGCGATGGCGCATGTTGGAAGTGCGAGCCTCCGGAACGGGATAGTAATTCACATCGATGATGCGGTTGAGGTTGCGGGTGACAACCTTCGTAACATCATGAAGCTTTTGGAAATCGTACTTGCCGTTCGAAATGAAAGTAGGAAGGGCGAGAGATGCAAGATTACAGACGGCGGTTTCCTCTGGCGACGAGTACTCTATGATTTCAGTACACAAGTTGGACGACTTGATCGTGCCCAAGTTCTTTTGGTTCGATTTTCCTACAGACGATTGTGAGAAAGAAAAGCGCTACGGATGACTTCAACGTACGGTTAGCGGAATCTTTGTAGACCATGAAGGGACCACCAGTCTCAATCTGAGCTTCGAGGATAGCATACCACAGCTTTTGAGCTGAAACGACCTTCTGCGCGCGTCCCTCTTTCTCATACTTCTCGTAGAGGGCTTCAAATTCCTCGCCGTGGACCTCGTGAAGACCAGGCGCTTCGTTTGGGCAGAACAGTGACCAATTTTCATTGGATTCGACGCGTTTCATGCTGATAAGGGATGTTAGGGTAGCGACAAGATTACGACCGAGCACATACAACAAGTCACAAATCCACAGCGCGTAGAATAAGTCACGGGCCCGCGACTCCTCTTTACCGTGGTTTTTCCTCAGGTCGAGGAAATCGAATATGTCAGGGTGCCATGGTTCAAGGTAAATCGCGAAAGCTCCCG
>QLOO01001561.1:0-38937 GCA_003313855.1 Suillus sp. MG131 | reverse complement strand
CTGTATGCAGGCGGAGATCCCAGGGCAAGAACAAGGTGGCTATGATGCAGAACCCAATTTCTTCCATAGAACGCATCAGGTGCGTGTGACACATCTTTCTTCTCTTCTCTCTCACATTGTTCATTATAGTGTTCTCAGAATTCCCGGCCACGACCTCAACAGCGCCATAGGCGCCTGAAAAGACTCAGGCTCTCCCTGACAAGAACTCCACCTGTACCACCCACCACCCCACCGCCAGTTGTCGCTACTGCCACCTTCAAAACTCACCTACGACACCTATTCACCCGGTCGCCCCACCATGCAATGCCACCCGTCGTCTATGTTTCTTTTGCAAAGGGTAAAGAGGTGTGTTCAGTCGATTTACTATCGCTGTGTCTTTGATATCTGATAGTGATCTACAGCGTAATGCTGCTGCGGGTGCTCCTGGCAATAACCCGGATATTGTACCTTACGAAGATCAAGACCTTGATACCACTCAATCGGACCCTAATACACAACAGCAACAGCAAGCAGTAGTAGTACATGTAGACACTGGCGAACATGGAGGTGGAAAGTCGTGTGTCTGCTGCTAGCAGGTTTTGTTGGTGTCTCTGGGATATTTCGGTTCTACTACTGCTCATATTGTAACATGCACATGGACAGCACTCGTATCGATAGGAAATGACCATTCTATAATCAGGATAGGTGCACGGATATGATTTCTGCGTGGAGGTCTAGTAGACAGTAAGCAGATCAAAATGTTGTGTTCCATATACGAGGGCTCAGTGAAAATTTCCTTGAATTCATTGTACATACAACTTTTCACACAATAAGCACTCGTACAGTCTCACGTCTTCCAGCCTCCATCATGAGCAGATCACTAAATAATGACATCCGCCTTATTCAAAATACCTTCTTCTATCGCTTTGATTTCTACATTGCGATCATCAGCAACGCTCGATATCTCACAAAGAAGGAACTCACGCAGAGCCAAATGGAGACTATGGAAGCGCGATAGAGCCAAATTACCTATTCATCAAGGAAATGAAACCGACGTGCCCATAGCAAGACGACGCACATACCATTTGCAAACCATAGACCATCATGCCCACAGTACCTCCACACTCCTGCAGATTGCCCTTCTTCGTCTAGACCCCAGACCCTGGTGATTTTTGATGCGACTTCATCTCCACAGACGTCGCGCATGAAGTCACGGGGATCGCCATAACTGTATGCAGGTATGAGTCCTGCTCGACAGAGTGAAATATTATCATACCCAGTAGCAAATACTATAACATCTGCCTGCACCTCGGTGCCATCAGCAAATCGAAGACCGTTTTCCGTAAATGACTCGATTGCGGAACCGCTCTTGATTTTGATGTCTCCGTCAATGATAGATTTGCTCGCCCCGGTGTCTGGAGGCTGTTGAGAGACATCCTCATTGTGCATGAGAGGCACACGCACCAATGTAGAAGCCACCTCCGCGTTCTAGGTAAAGGGACATAATACCCGCTCCATGTATGCCGAGATTGGTCTTGAAGCCAACCTTCGCCAATCCATCTAGAATTTCCCTGTGATCATGAATGATGGTTAATGCATCTGGAAGTGAGCCTTTGAATCATTCAACATACTTGTCTGCGGTCTCGGCGACCATAGGAGCTATACGTTGATGTAGCCGCCTAACAACTGTCCAGGGTAGAGAGGTATTATAAATATCAGCCAACTCGGTGGGCAAGTCTTCTTTATAGACAACTAGGCAAGAAAGTCAAGCCAAGCTACCAAGAATCGCAGGACCAATTACCACCTAGTATTGCTGCCACCGACTCCGCCGAGACCACGAGTGTCGACGATCGCTGATACCTGATGATTGATGAGATATGACAATGACACCATTAAAGGACACACATTGTGACATCGATGCCGTGACTGTTGAAGTCTTGAGCAATGTCGTGCGCTGATGAAATAGTTAGACCCTGTTCGATATGAAGTGACGGACCAACCAGAATTGCAACACCCGACTACGATTGCCTTTTGACCAATATAATTCGCTGCGGATGTGAATTCTGACGAATGCACAGTAGACCCTTTGAAGCTCGCCTGCGTCCATAGATTTATATTTGATCAGTAGATCAATTGATCATCACATACCTTCCTGGGGATGTCGGGAACTATTGGGTGACCTCCAGATCCAGTGGCGAAAACGAGGTGCTTAACAGTTAGAACCCTAAGACCCTTTCCACCGCGACTGACCTCGACAGTCCAGTGTTTCGTGCTATTGTTCCAAGACGTCTTGGTGATAGTTGAGGCAGTCCAAACGTTCAGCTCGAGGAAGCGTGCATATCCTTCCAACCAGTCTGCCAGCTGTGATCACCAGAATCAGTGAATGTTCATTACGTGGGTAAAATTGTACTTTTGCGGCTGGGGTATAGAGTGGCCATGTTGGCGGAAAGCTGCAAAACACATCACGAAAGAATCAAAGTGAATTCTGGTGAACCACCCACGTCAGGTAAGGTGTTTGGTTGTACCCTGTAAGTTTGTCAGTTAATCCCTTTCCGTAAAAGAAAAGCCACGAACAGATCCTATCATGCAGACAAAGAGCCTTGTAACGGTCTCTCCACTATGAAACCCGCCCCTGAACCATTAGCTTTAGTCGAATCCAAAATTGTAGCAGGACGAACGCTATCCCCGACCCGAGGCTTCTTATCGATGACAAGCGTGGGTACACCGATGTACTTTAAGCGTGCTGCGGTCTCAAGGCCGCTGTGTCCTGCACCAATGACGATCACGGTTGGGTCATTGTTCGCGAACTCAGTCTCTTGGCGCCGCTTCTCCTCCCAGGTGCCATGATCAGCCTCTCTGTTTCTGAAGGGACCGATCTTCTGCAGAGTCAGCAAGTGCTCACAAAGGAACGGGGACGCACACCTTTTGAGGGAAATCGATCAACGAGTCAAGACATGTCAACAGAGTGTAGGTTTTCCACTTTGAGTCCGGAAGGGGAACGAGATGAACGACCGCAGTACCCTTGCCATGCTTGGTGGTGAAACCAAAGCAAAACCGCAACCAAACAACATCATGAAAAACTTTTTGGAGCACAGGTTCATTCAAGGGCTCCTGTAAGAGACGCAGTTCGTGAAGACCAGTAGGAGCGAGACGAGCATCCAAGAGTTTCTTGATGTCATTCCTTCCTCCGAATGTCCTGAAATCCCAAGTCAGTGCAATCACGTCCTTCCAGAAGCCATCCTCGAGAAAGAGGTCGACAATAGCTGCGGTATCACTTTGAGTTATTGCAGCTGAGAAGGCGTTGAGCCACTCAGTGGCTACCTCAGACGAGGAGACATTGGAAGGATCAGTAACTCCCAGCCTATCCAGCGTGGGTAAGTGTTGGGGAAACGGGTCAGTCGCCATTCTGAAAACCGAGATATGCGGAAGAGATCAGCTTAGAGCGATACCAATGGAAGATTCTTCCAACCATCCTGGTTTTTAACTTCCACTATGCGGCCCAAGCTGGCACTGCTATTAGTGCTGTACTCGCATCATCGATCACCGCGCACCACATCATGGGTGATGATCTGATAAAAAAAAAAAGATCGGCAACTAGAGTAATATTAATGGGTGCAAGACAATTGACTGCGGACTTGACGAAGCAGAGCCGAGTGGAGTCCATCATGACATCGCTGTAATCAGCATCTTGAAGGACCTCCAGGTCACATAACGAATATAAACTCGGTACTCGGTGTCTTGAACTGAACCACTGATCAATGGCCAGCTAAATTCCAGACTTTGGCTATCTGAATTCTGAAATGATACGAAAATCCACCACTGAAGTGCACATAATGTGAGTTTACAGTGTATGATAACTACTGAGGACACGTTACCATGTATTATACAACCGAGACATTTTCTAGCAAGTGCCAAGTGTTGCACTGGTACTTAGTACCGATTGCAGCATGCCACAGCACACCGCAGCAGCTTTGGTGCTGTGGTATGCTGCGATCAGTACTACGGCAACTGTTACGTGCTCGCAGCAGGAAGTATGACGACGTACCACTCATGCCCATCCTTGGCAGATGTCGTTATCGATTTTAACGTTCGCTTTCGATTTTAACGTTTGCTTCCTCTTTCGGATCTGGCCGGGCTTGGTAGTGTGCGTGCCGGTCGGTTCGGGACTGTGCGGCCCGGTGCAAGCGCACAACATGCTATTGGTCTGGAGAGAAGTTCCGGCACAGCCAGATGTTCCCAAAAATGCGACCGCGGTCCCTCTCAGAGTAGCTGCATCAGTTGTGCCTGTCTCCCAACCACAAAAAATCACTAAAAAGCACCTAGAAGAGGACCGTCCGCCATTAACTGGCAAGGTACCTACTGTCCCAAAAGACCCACTATTCCAGAACAAGACACCTGTCACTGCTCGCGCTAAGTCCGATGTCAAACAGGCGAAGGACACCACCGCTGATTCATCTGAGCTCTGAGATGGTTGGCCTGACGGAAGTTATGGCCGTATGTTTTCTCGGGAGGTAGCCCAGTACCCACAGACATTCCTTGATGATAGACCATTTGACTCATTTGGAAGACACTGACTCAGAGAGGTCCAAGTAGCTAGCAGCAGGTGTAGAGTAGTTGATATACTGTTTGGGAGCACTGCAGCAGTCGCAACAGTGGCGCAACATTTTCGAAGGACTTTTCCCCTAGCTCATCCTTCGCCCTGCCAGCATGTGCGTAGTCATTCCTACTATTAACTTAGTATCCACCATACGCACAGCGCATTCGTCTGAATCCGTCGTCGTACCAGCATTCCTCAAATGCCAATTGCTCATTACACTACAGCCTCGAAACCAAGTCCCGAGACCCTGAATACATACAATATAAGTCTACACATAATTTACAGTCAATTGTCTATTGAAGAACTATAATGAATGGGGAGGCGAGATGAGGACAGAATAGGGAGGCGAGATAAGATGAATATTATCGTTATTAAGTATGTGAAACCACGAGGCGGTTGGGTTCTGGGAGGACGTCCGTCATTCTTTAACGATGCTTTTGGTCCACGGAGATGCGGTGTCGAATGAGATGAAGTGGGAGTTTAGGCCAAGGTGCCGAGTCGAGCCAATGAGACAGCAGCGCGAGTACGAGGAGCATTCACAACCGTTAAGACCCCTCACTGTTCTCCCTCCATCGAGGAATCGGCACCCTCAACCGTACTCCGTCCCACGCCTCGTGTGGACTAGGAGGCCTATCGTGCTGAATTGGACGGAGACCGTCGTGCATGCTAGAATATCGCCCGCCATGCAAGCTAGAATGTGGCTCGTCATGCAGAGTATGATGCGACCCATCTTGCAGGATAGGATGTCGCCCGTCGCGAGGAGAACGCCTCCCATCGAGACTCAAACGCAATCCAGATCCCAACCCATCAGGTTGACCAGACCGTCGCCTCTCCTGCCGTCCTCCAGATCCAGCAGCCTCCTCATAACTCGGCAAACCTGCTAAACTCGACAGTGGGGGAACACATCCCTGAAACGACACGCGATAGTCGGGCGCTGCATTCGCATGTACGTTTTCACCATCTAGAACACCATTTGCATTCCCTTCTTGAACCCCTCCCACACTCGTTTCAACCCCATCCACTCCATCCAACTCCTCCCCACGCGCTCCACCACTACCGCTCGAATTCACATCTGTAACCCCTCTCCCCCAAATCGTGCTCTCCGCGATTTCAGCAGGAGGTGTATGGGGACTATGCGGCGAAGAAGGCGCACCGCTGAAATAAGGCGTCTGTGCTCCACTTCCACCAACGCTAAACGCAGCGCGCGGACGTGAATGTCCTCCCGTATTCGGGATCAGTCCTTGTGGGTATTCGAGTGGTTGAAGTGGCGATACTAGATTCCCGAATGATCGTGAATGGGGATGGGCTCCTCCACTTCCACCTATACCTATACTCAGACCACTAGATCCAGCAGAGACAGATACGCCTCCATGACCAGACACCCCATACGACCCACTGGCGTTCGTCATCCCTAACCCGTGTCCACCTGTCATCCCCACAAGACTCGAATGGCTCCCGGTCCTCGAGCCCCCACTAAGCCACCCAGAGGGGAGCGGTTTCATTGCAACCGTCAGCAACGTGCCTTGCGTACGGGATGCAGGCGGTGAGTGGGTATACGTTTCAGGGCCAGAAACCACAGCAGGTCCATGCGCTTCTGAACTAGAAACTCCAACCTGAGCAGGTCTGTGCGAATCAGGTGGGAAGATAGCTACAGGAGGCCCCATTGCTCCCCGCACACGCCGCTCGGGACTAGGCGCGCGCGAAACAAGTCGACTTGGGACTTGGCTTGTAGGATCAGAATTCGAGTGCGGCGATCGTGGATGATATAAAAGTTCAGAACCGACCCAATCGAGTGAGCTGTGTGGGTGTGTGTGTGCATGTGGGTGTGGTGGCGAACTTGCTCCTGAATGCTGTGGGAAGGATGCGCTAGTGGCACTTCCTGGTGGGGGGGAGATGTGTGGTGCTGTGGACACGTAGGGGTTTACGACGCGCATGGTGGATCCGGCGGGTAAGAAGGCGTTGGCGACGCGGTCCCTGACATGAGCTGTGTAACTGGGGAGCGTTTCACCTTCCTCGTCGTCGTCTTCTCGTTCTCCAAAGATGCCTGCGCCAGCGCTCTCACCTTCACCTTGGACGTGATCGCCCAAGACGACGCGGCGGATCCAGCGCCCACCGGCGCGAGCTTCCGGGAGGAGACGCCCATCGAGTATGGTTATAGGCAGGCTGCAGCGGAGTTCAGAAGTATGCCCATCGAGGTTTGACATAAGGATGGACCAGCGGATTCGGTGCGAAATGTGGATTGGGTCGAGGTGGTGGGACGGGGGGAGAGTTGGTGGGAGGGAGAGGGAGAGCGGGGAAATGAGGTCTGCTGAGGTGAATCCGTCTAGAGCAGAATCTGGGGGTTCGTCATGGGAGGGTGATGGATCATGCGAAGGAACGGAGGAGCTTGCGGTTGGCTGGGAGTAGGAATGAGAAGAGGACGATGATGGTGTGCTAGGGACTAGATGGAGAGATAGATCAGGTGGATTAAAACTTGACGGTCTATCTTCATGAGCAGGGGATGCAGGCACACTGACACCAGTAGTGCCAAGGGGATGCAATGTGGATCCTGGGCCGAGGGACTGCCTGATGCCATACCAACTTTCGCTGACAAGCTTGAGTTTGCCATTGGTGACCTCGTGTTTCGTAGCCACAACGGATCTAGTGTATTCGGAACCCCTTGAAGGAATCTTCACGGTCTCGTTAAGGTTGGTGAGGACACTAAGGACACGGACACCTTTGGTGAGGGGGATAAATTTGCAGAGGGCAGTGAGGGTATCGCCAGCAGCCCAAGCACGATGGGGGAGGACGAGAGTGTACATGAGTTTATCAGGCCATGTGTTCTCGATTTCAAGTGTCTGCTGATACTCGAGCGAGTCCGCTGCGAAGCTCCGCAGTAGGACGACGGGGTGGGATGCGTGGAGGTTGTGCGCGAAACCAGGACGGACGGCGGTTGCGCGAAGTTTGTAGGAGATGAATGATGAGGAGGTACCAGTGGATGGGAGGAAGACTGAGGATGGGAGGGCGCCGCCGAGAGCGAGCGAGAATGGGAAAAGGTGTTTTCCTGCTTTTAGGGTGTGAGAGTGGCGTTTCTCGCCTTCGAGGAAGGACCAATCGTATGTGCAGAGGCCGTATGTCTGCCCAGATGAGTTAAGGGAGATTCTAGGTGAATTTTCAATCAAAGAAGAAGGTCAACATGAAAGAAAGCACGTACGGTTCGTGAGGAGGAGGAGGCACGCGGGTTTTGCCACGAAATTGGAGATTTATTTCTTTAATGGATGTCGCTTCGGAGAGAGTGAGGACGACATGTCCAGAAAGTAAGGCTGGCTCGATGTCTACCGCTGTGCCTTTTAGTGCAAGGACATCAGAGTCTAGGACTATGTCTATGCGAGACTTGTCAGGTGGTGGGTGATGTGATCTGTCTTGGTGGACCATGTCGTCGTGTACGCGACTGAGAGCGGCGTGAAGAGCTGCGCTGAGATGGTCATCTACGGGCATAGAGGTAGGTATTTGAGGAGAGGACGGGCGTGTTATACTGAATGCCATCTTGGCGGAGAGACCCTGGTTGGGGTGAGTGCCTGTTGATTGGAATTTGAGGAGAGTTAGGGTTAGAGGCATAAGCCAAACTCACCTAGCAATCGATCCTAGTTGTGAAATTTACGGGACACCAAGACTTTCTAACAATTGTGAGCGACAAAAGAGACGTCGACCGGGCGAGACTCGAGCCATTCTTATAATGAAACTCACCTCTTTCAAATATTGTCGTTCGCCCGAACGTTGCGGCACAGGACGAGCCGGCTGCTAATTCCTGATCCGGTATACGGAATCGACGATCCATACACACGGCAGTTCCCGAACCACAGCTTGCCAGTCCTGCTCAAATGGAATTGCCATTGATATCGGCCTTCGGTCCTGCAACGGTTATCTCTCCCATCGTTCCCATCGTCATTTACATCATCACAACACTTGTCTTGCCAGGGTTCTAGGTCGTTGCGTGGGCCAGCCTAGCGCTACTACCATGTTCGCAGGCACCCATTAGTAGACGTCGGTTCAACATCTGCATCTGATGCGGATACACATGTCATTTGCATCAATAAGTGTGTTATAGTACTTGTGTCCCTCGTTATCTTTCTGTCGCTAATCTGTGGAGCGTTCTCCATTTCCAAGATCTCATCAACCAATCCAGTTGCTCATCCATTCCATCACAAAGTCTTACACCCTCGAATCCTCCATCACTTCGATACAAGCCCAGGTCCCTCGGAGCTGTTCACCAATGCAACGCGGCCACGTCCTACGTATGTGTTAAATCTTGCTTTTAGCCTGGTAACTCACAAGTAGGCCAAGACCGTGCTTATCCAGTCATTCCAGTCCGATTTGAATCGCTATAGCCGGGCGCTTCACTGAGGCAAAACGAGTGCGCGCTCCCGAGGTTTCTCCGGAGTCTTTTATGTGCCAGCACACCACGATACTCCTTCTAGTGATGCTATCTCATCTCTACTGGAGATCTACATCAAGTCCGGTATGCCACGGTAGTGCACAAGAGTGCACAACATACTCATCTTATTTCAAATGCTATGATACTACAATAAGATCGTGCGTCCCTCTTTCTCCCTTTCCTTCATTCTTCAACTACAATTCTGCCACTGGTCATCTACTCACTGGATCACATTTGTTATCTGTTGCGGTGTTTTTATGCCATGCATAGTGTGGTTCTCTCTTATCAATCACCATGGTCCTCACGATGCCACCATTCCTGTGCACAATATCGCGATTCTGACTCGACGAGTCAATTGTCAAGCGAGGCATTTGCTATAACCTCTCCACGAGCAGTAACGACATGCCCGGCCACCAACAAGGTAAGATCGCACGCTTGATGTGCGCCAATCCCACGCTCGATATACGTTGATGAGCTCTATTTAAATTGTAACATGCCATCGGATTCGGTGTGGTTTTACGAAGCCTGTAGACCGCGGGCAATGACTCATCCTGCAGCAACCGTGCTCCGGTCCCCTGGATTGGTTCAGACAGGTTTCGAGCACTCGATGCTCATTCTTAAAGTCCTCCGTATATTCAAGCCCCTTGAGCGAAGTCTCGTAGAAATACATGAAAGTGAAACGCACGAGGTTCGACTGCTTTACTCATTTCAAACGTGAATGATCGAGACTGACGAATCGTGAACTCAACAGAATTCATTGCGAGCTGTATGAATTGATGCTACGCCAGGCACATGATACACGACTCCAACTTCCCTGACTTTAAGTTTAAATAAAGCTCTATGTTTGCGCCCGCACCTGCGTTCGGACTACTTCGGACCTGTTTTTCTTCGGAGATCCCTCGGACATTGGAACAACACTAATTTGTGTCATCGGGAAGAACCGGAAAACACGTTGCCTTGTGGCTACTGAATGAAAACGCACACCACTCAGTTGGACGTTGTAGCCCTGGAGATCGGTTGTTATCGGGTTTTTATGCACACCTCTCCAGTTATCCATGCTAGTGGAGGTGCGGCTAACTGGAAGAGGTGCACATAAAGACTATTGGCAAGTCCATGCAAAGTTGTTGCAAGGAATACGGTTGTTATTCAAGTCATCTTGGGATTTTAGTCATTGCAATACATATCTACGTCTAGAATTTCACCCTCAAGGTATGGACGTTCACTCTCATAACGGAAGCAAAGCTGAAAGCCCAAGTTAATGGTAGGGACCGGGACCACGCACATGCTAGAAGGTAAGCTTTAAGCATCAGGGGACAAAGGACGGGCACCGTATTAGGAAAATGCTGTACTCCATCAACTGCTCTATACCTGCTGCTAGCTACTTGAATCTCTCATTCATCAAGTCCGTAGTCAGTTTCTTGCACCCATTAATATTGGTCCAGTTGCCGATTGTGTTGTCAGATCATGACCATGTGATGTGCGGTGATCAAGTAATCTATGATGCGGGGTTAGTACTACTACTATTAGTATCAGTGGCCATTGTATCTAAGCCAATTTCTTCCCCACGTCCCAGTCTTCAGTATGGCGACTGACCCATTTCCACGACACTTACCCACGCTGGATAGGCTGGGAGTTACCGATCCTTCCGATGTCTCCTCGTCTGAGGCAGCCACTGAGTGGTTCAACGCTTTCTCGGCTGCAATAACTCAAAGTGATACCGCAGCTATTGTCGACCTCTTTCTCGAGGATGGCTTCTGGAAGGACGTAGTCGCACTGACTTGGGATTTCAGGACATTCAGAGGAAGGAATGACATCAAGAAACTCTTGAACGCTCGTCTCGCTCCTACAGGCCTTCACGAACTGTATCTCTTACAGGAGCCCTTGAATGAACCTGTGCTCCAAAAAGTGTTCCCTGATTTTGCTTGGTTGCGGTTTTGCTTTGGTTTCACCACCAAGCATGGCAAGGGTACTGCGGTCGTTTATCTTGTTCCCCTTCCAGAGTCAAAGTGGAAAGCCTACACTCTGTTGACATGTCTTGACTCGTTGATCGATTTCCCTCAAAAGGTGTGCGTTCCCGTTCCTTTGTGTGTGAGCACTTACTGACTCTGCAGAAGATCGGTCCCCTCAGAAACAGAGAGGCTGATCATGGCACCTGGGAGGAGAAGCGGCGTCAAGAGACTGAGTTCGCGAACAATGACCCAACCGTGATCGTCATTGGTGCAGGACACAGCGGCCTTGAGACCGCAGCACGCTTAAAGTACATCGGTGTACCCACGCTTGTCATCGATAAGAAGCCTCGGGTCGGGGATAGCGTTCGTCCTGCTACAATTTTGGATTCGGCTAAAGCTAATGACTCAAGGGCGGTTTCACAGTGGAGAGACCGTTACAAGGCTCTTTGCCTGCATGATCCAATTTGTTCGTGGTTTGTCTTCTGCGGAAAGGGATTAACTGACAAACTTACAGGGTACAACCAAACACCTTACCTGACGTGGGTGGTTCATCAGAATTCACTTTGATTCTTTCGTGATGTGTTTTGCAGCTTTCCGCCAACATGGCCACTCTACACCCCAGCTGCAAAAGTACAATGTTACCCACGTAATGAACGTTCACTGATTCTAGTGATCACAGCTGGCAGACTGGTTGGAAGGATATGCACGCTTCCTTGAGCTCGACGTTTGGACTGCCTCAACTATCACCAAGACGTCTTGGAACAATAGCACGAAAACCTGGACTGTCGAGGTCAGTCGCGGCGGACAAGGTACTAGGGTTCTAACTGTTAAGCACCTCGTCTTCGCTACTGGATCTGGAGGTCACCCGACAGTTCCTGAAATCCCCGGGAAGGTATGTGATGATCAATTGCTCTACTGACCAAAATATAAGCCCATGGACGCAGGCGAGCTTCAAAGGGTCTACTGTGCATTCGTCAGAATTCAAATCCGCAGCGAATTATATCGGTAAAAAGGTAATCGTAGTCGGGTGTTGCAATTCTGGTTGGTTCATCAGTTCTTCCGTGTCGAACAAGGTCTAAATATTTCATTAGCGCACGACATTGCGCAAGATTTCTGCAGTCACGGCGTCGACGTCACAATGTGTGTCCTTTGTTGATATTATTGTCATATCTCATCGATTATTAGGTATCAGCGATCGTCGACGCTCGTGATCTCGGCGGAGTCGACGGCAGCAATGCTAGGCGGTAATTTTTCCCGCGATTCTCGGTAGCTTAGCTTGAATTTTCTTGCCCAGCTATGTATAAGGACGGCTTCCCCACCGAGCTGGCTGATACTTATAATACTTCGCTGCCCTGGGCGGTTGTTAGGCTGCTGCAACAACGTGTAACTCCTGCAATCGCTGAGACTGCAGACAAGTATGTCAAACGATTAAAAGGCTCACTTCCAGATGCATTAATCATCATTCATGATCACAGGGAAATTCTAGATGGATTGGCGAAGGTTGGCTTCAAGACCAATCTCGGCATACATGGAGCGGGTATTATGTCCCTTTACCTTGAGCGTGGTGGTGGCTACTACATCGGTGCGTGTGCCTCTGATGCACGATGAGGATGTCTCCCAGCAGCCTCTAGACACCGGGGCGAGCAAATCTATCATTGACGGAGACATCAAAATCAAGAGCGGTTCCGCAATCGAGTCATTTACGGAAAACGGTCTTCGATTTGCTGATGGCACCGAGGTGCAGGCAGATGTCATAGTATTTGCTACTGGGTATGATAATATTTCACTCTGTCGAGCAGGACTCATACCTGCATACAGTTATGGCGATCCCCGTGACTTCATGCGCGACATCTGTGGAGATGAAGTCGCATCAAAAATCACCAGAGTCTGGGGTCTAGACGAAGAAGGGCAATCTGCAGGAGCGTGGAGGTACTGCGGGCATGATGGTCTATGGTTTGCAAATGGTATGCGTGTCGTCCTGTTATAGGCACGTCGGTTTCATTTCCTTGATGAATAGGTAATTTGGCTCTATCGCGCTTCCATAGTCTCCATTTGGCTCTGCGTGAGTTCCTTCTTTGTGAGATATCGAGCGTTGCTGATGATCGCAATGTAGAAATCAAAGCGATAGAAGAAGGTATTTTGAATAAGGCGGATGTCGTTATTTAATGATGTTCCAAGGATTTGCTCATGATGAAGACGTGAGACTGTATGAGTGCTTATTGTGTAAAAGGTTGTATGTACAATGAATTCAAGGAATTTTCACTGGAGCCCTCGTACATGGGAACAACATTTTTATCGACTTACTAGGGCTTTGGACCTTCGCACGATAGTTTTGCATGAGCGCATCCAACATTGTTGTATCGTATCGTCTGTTTCTGAGACCATGTTCTTTCTGTATCTCTTTCCTGTAATAAAATTGAAAGACTGTAAAGCATTCGACCCCGAGCCTGTTCAGGCTCAAGGACGACAGAAATATGAACACTGTCTGATAGTCCTAGATTCCATGACACAGACCCCCTTATTGTGCATGATTTTTTCCCCGTTTGTGAACTAGATTGAGGACTCGCCTTATTGGTTGGCGTTTGGGCTATTGGTGATGACATCGGGATTCAGAGATTCCTGACGCAGGTTCCATGGTACTGCACACGCGCATGATAGAATATTCATATTCAGATCAATGGCACCACGGTTATATCTCACGAGATACATATGTAGCTGACCCGCATGACGTGAATCGGAAGACTATGATGAGGGTGATGACATCTTACTTTACACTGATGCTGCTCATTCGTCGAGGTTGATTGCGCGGCCAAACCTGGCGTACAGAGTAACTTTCAGCTCCTTCATCTCCTTTTCGCATTGTTCTGCGCCTGCTGATAGGTCTAAGACTTGAGCAGATAAAACTGCCTGATCCTTTTCGAGTCGTTTTATCGCGCGGGGTTGGGGAAGGTGAAGGAAAGATTCACCGATCTTGTATCTGGTTGTTTGGCCAATAAAGTTAGTCCTTCTTCTTGCGCGAGCACGATCTTCAGACGCACAACACACTGTCATCCTCATCAGTAAGCTCGAGCTCTGTAGAGAGGTCATCCAATGCTTCCTTCTCTTGCTGGAAGTTATCATGAGACTAGAACAAGTGTTTAGCTTGCCAACACACCTTGAGTTCCTCGAGTCGTTCCTCTATGCTCCTGAGACGAGTGTTTAGTTTGGAGAACGTGTTGATACGCTGCTGATCCTCTGAATGGGCTCAGTCGACTGGCACCCTGAGCGTCAAAGACTCGGAACGTACCCCATGTAACCTCAGTGCCATCGTCGTTCTCCTCCTCTTCTGCAAGCTTAAATGCATCTATCAGCGATCCTCGCTTTATGACTAAGTGTCAAAAAGATACCATCCGCATGTTGTTCATATTGTCTTGGTGGTTCGGAAGCACTTGGGAAATTGATCGGCCACCGGCCGAGAGCGTCAATTAATTATAACTCTTGAGTAATTGGTACGGGTTGTCGAAACTCACAGGCAGGCGGCGCTGTCACTCTTCTACATACTGCCACTGCGGAACGCCGCTCGTCGATTTCAACTCAAAATGTCTTCCATACAACTTATTCTACAAGATCCGATGATCATTAGGGATTTCTTACGGACCAGGACACCATTCGAGACAGCAAAGACAGCACTGTTCTTTTATGTCGTCATAACTCAATCCCTTAAGCTCTGCAGGCATGTCCAAGCTCGAGGCATAACCGACTCTCTGAAAGACTCCTGGACATGGACATACAGAGTGCGTGGCTTTCACTAAGTGTCACTGCTATGAACGCTGACCGAAAGACAGCAAATATTACTGCTAGCGCTGAAAGTGCCCTCAGTGCAGAAGGAGGTTCAGCAGCAGATGAACAAGGCAAGACTTGATATTGAGGGCAAGCTCGTACCCCAGGGAGTCGATGTTTCGCGGCATCTTGTTCTTCCAGATGAAGGAAAATCAATGGGGTGGATATTAGCAGAGATGGAGAAGATGGATGGCGAATTGGGTCCGCATGCTGATTGGAAACATGGGAAATTATCAGGGGCAGTCTACCGTGCGTCCACTACCACAGTCATTTCCTTTCTCACCCTCCTAAACAGATGGGGGAGAGGATCTGTCAAGAGTTATTGTCGCTGCTTTCGAGCGTTATACAGTTTCCAACCCTTTACATCCGGACGTCTTCCCTGCTATCCGCAAGATGGAAGCTGAGATCGTCTCAATGTGCCTCCGGATGTACAACAACCCGGATGGAGCTGGTACCATGACCTCAGGCGGTACTGAGTCTATTGTCATGGCTATCAAAACTTATAGAGACTGGGCACGAGAAGTGAAGGGTATCACGGAGCCTGAGATGTGAGTATTGAGGTTCATAGTATGTGAGTTACTCTTGATAACGATATTTCAGGATCGTTCCAGCAACCGCCCATGCCGCATTTGACAAAGGCGCAGCGTACATGAAAGTAAAAGTGCACTTGATTCCAGTGGACCCGGTAACTCGAAAAGTAGATATCAAACGCGTTCGTAGAGCCATGTGAGTGTCACCTCCTACGTCAATGATATGTTGCTCAGATAATTTCCAATAGCAACCGGAACACAATCCTTGTAAGCATCTCCTCTATTATAGCGGTAGTATTGAACGCTGTTGTGCAGCTTGTAGGATCAGCCGTCAATTTCCCAGATGGAAATCAAGACGATATAGTTGTTTTGGGCGAACTTGCTGCAAAACATAATATTGGTTTGCATGTTGACTGTTGCCTTGGATCCTTCATTGTGCCGTTCCTTGAGGAAGCAGGTCTTTCTGATGGAGAAGACGGAGGCGCAAGGTATAAGCTCAGTCCATTCGACTTCCGAGTCCGTGGAGTTACTAGTATCAGTTGTGATACTCATAAGGTAAACTGTCGTCATACAATTCAGTTGTATCGCGGTTGATGAAGAAGTTTTATTGGTATAATAGTATGGGTTTTCACCCAAGGTCAGCCCTCGTTTATGTGCACCTCATAAACGCTTACCTGATGCTATAGGGGTCTTCCGTAATTATGTATCGCGACGCTGCGCTACGGCGTCATCAATACTATATCACACCTTACTGGACAGGTTCGTAATTTCCTGGTAAATGTTTTACAAACCTCAGTTCTTTGCAGGTGGTGTCTATGCCAGCCCAAGTTTGTCAGGCTCCCGGTATGTCTATTTTTAGTTCTGTTATTTTTGCGCCTGACTTTCCGTGCCCTTAGACCTGGCGCATTGATCGCGGGAACCTGGGCGGCGATGCAATACATGGGGTCAGAGTATGTGTTTTTCTTTTCCCTTCGATTTGTTCCTGTAATTCTTGAGCCCATTTCTTAGTGGTTATCTCAAGTCCTGCCGCGAAATTGTTTCGTGCGCGCGTACGATTGCCAACACCATCACAAATTCCATACCAGAGCTGTACGTACTTGGCTCCCCACCCGCTTCTGTCGTCGCATTCGGATCCAAGTCTCCTGAGGTGAACGTCCACGAGGTCGGAGACGCGATGTCGAAAAGAGGCTGGCATCTCAATGCACTGACCGGACCGGCCGCGGTACATATCGCATGCACGGTACGTTTTCTTGCTTTGTTCCCCGCAGCCATTGGGACTGAATCATGTACTTACCTGAAAGCGTCTTACGCTCCCGCTTGTTGATACGTTCATCGCAGATCTCAGGGACTCTGTGCAGGAAGCTAAGTCGGCGCCGTCTGGGAAAGGGACGATGGTTATGCTCTACGGTACGTCTCAAAGATTGATTGATGTTATTTGTGTTCGAGTGTTCGAGTCTTGTGACCTGACAATCATACTTGCAACTCGCATCTGCTGCTTTGTCTTATCATTTTCCCCGTTTTCTGTCTTATGGTCACAATCATTATGGATATATGATCTGACCCCGCCACTCTTTTCAGGACTTGGCAAATCCAGCGCCGTCGGCCCAGAGTTGGTCAGCGAGCTTGCTACGATGTTCTTGGATACATTGTACAAGGCTTGAGGCAGTACTCTGACTTTGCTGCGTAGACACGGAGCAGTCTTGTACATGTGGTTTGCATCTTTAGCATCTCGCAAGGATGTATTGTAATTGATTATAGGCGCCCTAGCATAATGTAATGGCGCCACAATTTCGTATGGAAATATTCGGGACGTTAAGCCCAGTGGGAGAAAGTCTTTCGTCCCTCGTTGGTTTCAAATTAGACACATTATGATCATTATCGATTGTAGGCTCCAAAGTGAGAGTTTCGCTAGTACAGGGCAGTGTTCAATTATATTTGATATATGGCACTGTCCCTTCCCACCACTGCTGTATAGGCACACCAAATCTCAAAGCGCGCCCGACGCCCAATTTCTCATGCCAAGCTCGCAAAAAAGGAAGATCGACACGTCCATTGCAGTATTTGGTTGAGGCCCTACTAGACCTCGTCTCTTTCCATAACTCGAGATTCTATAACGTACCATCGACACCAGCATGTGAGACATTTCGTTCTAAATCCATGTCTACAACCAACCTCTGAGTAACCTTCTTCAGCTTCCATTCTCAAGGGACTGTCGTTCCCTTCTGGCTTGTACCTGTTTTATTCCTCATTTGTTGTACCATGTTATTGGAACTCCATCATTACCTGAACTCTCAGCACAGAAATAGGAAGAGCATTCAGGGGGTGATTGAGTGGTAGTTCTTCTCCATCTGACACGGAATTCACAGACCCCTCTGGTCTACTCTAATTCCTTGTTTACACACCAGAGTCTTGATATGGGTGGTTCCCCATTTATCGGGCGAAAAGCACTGAAAGCAAGTACTGGGATGTTTGATCGAGAGCCGAGACTCGGTCACTCGGGCCTTCTCGACCTGCGCAGCACGTACTACGTGTTCATTCATAACGTCATTTCGATGTCTCAAGTTCCATCCGGCTAGTTTCTGATTCGAGCACCTTTTGACGTGTTTCATCTCGGCTTGGGCGGATATACGAAGTGCTCTAGATAAGCTACTTCAGCTTCCATACTAGAGGTACCATCATTCCCTTCTGGTCTGTTATTTTCATTCCCCATTTATTGTACGCTGATAGCACCAGTGTTAGTGGCCGTATATCAAATTCAGGTATGGCAGGGCCTTGCGGGCTGTGGCGCATGCCAATGTACAGTACTGTGCAGAATATGTTTGTGCATCTACAACGCTATGCTTATTCTTCCATCAACTCTCGCTACCAGACACACCTGTGAGACACTTACAGACGAACTTCACTGTACCTCGAGCCGTCTGCATTCGCAAACGGGGATCATACATCAGATACATCATTTTGTTTAATATGCGAATCGCACCATGATAGTTTAATCGAGCAAGATCCATAGCGAGATTCTAGGCACACTACTGAGTACCATCATTTCCCTTTTGGCTCAATCAGCTCGAAGTGATGGTTCTGTTCTATTGCAAAATCATTGTGGCGCTTTCCCCCGCTGGATGACCGGTCATGACCCACCAGCCTTGCTCTCGGAAGGGGCAGGGAACCTGCTGCTGTGCGTCGATGCTGGTCGTCTACAACATGTGCGTGCGTCTATCATGCCAACCTCTGCCACGCTATGCTCTTGAGCGCTATGTCACCTGCTCGCTCTGACCCCTGCACTGTGCTCCTAACCCTTGTACTGTGCTCCCCGCTACACCTCCCATGGCATAATCATATCGCATTGCTCGCGTTGCACCGGGAATATGATACACGAAAAGGTTTCTTATGTCGATAGTCAGACACGAACTCTCAAGATGGCGACCTCAACCCCGGGATGGGGATTTGATAGTGCACGGCGTATATAGATCAGGGGTCATGACATCTCATTATCCTTAGATTCGCTCAACTCTCTAACTTGATGCCACCTGGAGCACAAATATTTCAAGGAGCAGAGAGGAAATAGCCATTTCATATACAAAGAACCGTACAGCACATACTACACGCCATAAAGTTTGTCGTCTGTCGTCTGTATGTATATCAATGGCGCTTGAAGGGGGCGCAACATTATAATGAACATCAGAAAGAATGAATGAATGAAAAAAAGATAGAACGGGAAAAGAAAGACAAAGGATAAAACAAAAATCGTACGCAAACTTGAAAGAACAACGTACGACAACAGCAGCAGCATCATCAACAAACAAGGAAACTTGGACATGAAAAGGAATATCATGAATATGTGATGTGTGCACCCCGATATGTAGAACCAATGTACCGCCAAATACATGTGTGTACAAGAAATGAGACGATAAATGATGTATTTGGATGTTCGCTCAAGACGCCGTTGGCAGCAAGGCTGGGGGTCTTGGAGGCTTCACGCGGAACTCACTGATGATGCAAATATGACTATTAAGCATGTCAGCAAATGAGTCTATTCCAAAAGGCAGAGATGGGACTTACTCCGAAGGGAAATGAGCATTCGGGAACCCTACCACTTTTTCCAAGTAGCCTCTATCCACTTCTCCCAGTACCGCATTCACGGCCAGATTTGCGGTCGAATACCATATATAATCGATCTCGCCTTGGTAGCTTGGTGTATAATTCGTTAACGGGAACTCTCCCGCCGCCGCATTCGCACTCTTGAGCCCCAAGCGATGCCGTAATCCATCCGTGGTGTACCGCCCATACAGATGACTCATAAAGTCTGGATGGTCGGGAGGTACACTCCCGTTCGCGAGGAACTCGTACACACCCGAAGACGGGACGCTGTTGAAGTCTCCGCAAATGATCAGCGGGATCTTGGTTCCATCGCTATAGACGGGCGCGCGGGGTGTATCCGGCCTTGGGGGTAACCGTGCAAAGTTCGCAGCGATCTTCTCGATCTCGTCGATAAGAAGCGCAACTTGGACAAGTTTGACGTCACGATAGGCGGGATCCCAGTGGACATGGGCATTGGCAAGAATGATTCGAGTGCCGGTTTCTTTCACCTCCAAGAGGCAGATAACGGCAATATGGTCTTTGCCTAACACACGGTTGAACATGTCATCTGTTTTCTTGAAGTCGGGCCGCTGCATTGCGACGGTGCTAAATTCGATGAGGTGACGTTCGACGAGGGAGTACCTAATAGAATGAATAAATAAAGTCGACTTATGTAAAGTCAACATGAAGAAGGCACTCACTTGTCTGCCTTGTAGAACGTTGCACATCCATCAACCTGCCGACGGTCTGCATCACTCATCGTCTTATACCTACTTTTCGGCCAATAAATTCCCTCATACCCTTGCCCCTGCAAATGCTTCACAAAGTAGTCCTCGTACTGCGCGATATCCACTTCCTGCAGGCACAAAAAGTCGGTATCGTAATTCATTATTTCTGTCAATATCAATTCCTTTCTGTAATCCCAGCTGAGTGCCCACGACGGTGTGTATCCGTACAGCCGCTCCGTCGCGTACTTCTCGCAAAGAATGTTGTAGCAGAGAGCACTCAACGTCTCTGTGGTAGGATCCGTGGCAAGGGCTTCGCGCTCTTGAGGCGAGATAAGGGACTTCCAAAGACGCTCTGGTGGGGGAGATGGAACAGGGCAACTATCGCGCAGGTAGGAAATAAGGGCGGGGGTGCCATCCTTCTGCACAATGCCCTTGAGAGCCGCGTCCATGGGGTTACCTTCAACACCGATTGTCTGCAACTGGTGCAGACTACCCAGTTCAGGTGGTAGGGTCACAATGTGGTTGTCAAACAAGTATAACTCCTTCAGTTGGGTGAGCATGCCGAGCTCAGCGGGAACTGTCGATAAGTTATTTCCACTGAGATCAAGGAGCTCGAGGTGGCGGAGTTTCGCGATTCCGGCGGGTATAGAGGTGAGGGCATTGTGGTTGAGATAAAGGTTGATGAGGAAAGTGAACGTGAAGAGGCCAGAGGAAGGTGGGATAGTTTTAATATTGATGCCACCCATGTCAAGGGAGCTCCAGGTGTTCTGTGGGGGTTTGGCGGTAGGCCGCGGGGCCTCGGCAATAGGAGCAACAGTGGATGAAGGGTGATTGACCACAGCATTTGCGGCGCCTGGTGAGCTCTCGCCGGCACTCAAGGCGGGGGTAGAGGATAGAGCTGGTGTTCCGGGTGGGTCTTTCGAGGAGGATTCTGTAATGTCAGAATTTGTGCTCGTACTGGACTTGACAAGGTTGGGGTTTGTGATAGGGATAGCGGATTTGATGACCGTGCGTGAGGCCATGGCGCTAGCACGGGCACGGTGATGTGAAGACCGAGAGGACCTGATCATCTTTGTATGACGTATTATAAGATCTAATTAAACAGGGCACTACTCAACGTACCTCACATTTCAGAAGCTGCTGCTGCCAATGGGGCGTTATTATCTGGCTGCCCACGCTTCCTGGCGAACCTTGGCCCATATGCTGTGGGTGAATGTGACCATTGGGTGGGGAAGGGTAATGAGACAAAGAATTCTGGTGCTGGTGGTGAGGGAGCGGGGGATGTGAAAGGGGATGATGCGGGTGATGCTGAATGGAATTTACAGCACCATTTGTATAGAGCGGGTAACCTGGGGATGGTGGGGGTGGACCTATGCTTTGCTGTGGATGATGCGTATGTGTGTGATTAACATTTCGAGGCCAAGGGGACTGCTCTTGAACATTAACATGGTGTGGGTGGTTTGCGAGCTTGTGTGAGATTGCGGGCGACTGGGAAGGGTAGAACATCGCATCTGGGCCAACGCAATATCACACGCAGGAATTATGCTCTACAAGCTCTACACGTCAGACGTCAGAATTACACAATAGTATAAACAGAATAAGAGAGACGGTTTTAAGTGTCTTTCACTATATTTCCCGCCGCTGTCGTCGTCGTGCTCGTCGTCGTCGTCGGTGGAGTCGGTGGAATGGACGAAACAATAACACAAGTCAAAAGCTCGACCAGAGGGACACCGCCACTGTTACACCGGCGACGGACGGCGTGACCGGGTCACTCATGGCTGCACAGCCACCATTAAGTAGCCTCACCCTCGATCGCGAATAAGGATTATGCTTGCTCGTACGATGTGCTTTTATTGAAACTTATAAGACGACATTCGATTTCAACATTTTTCTTCTCATTCCACCATGTCCATCTACCAAGCAACAACATCTGCGCCAGTTAACATCGCCTGCATAAAGTGATCATTAATTCTACTTATGTGCTCAGATGAGATCTAATCTATTGTATTATTCTAGGTACTGGGGCAAGCGCAATGAGTCACTCATCCTGCCCACCAACTCCTCTCTCTCCGTTACTCTGAGCCAGGATAATCTCCGGAGCACAACCACTGCACGCGCTGACCCTTCCTTTGCCGCTGATTGCCTTTGGCTCAATGGCAAGGTAGACCCAATCAAAGCCGGTGGTCGCCTCCACACGTGCATCTCTGAAATGAAGCGTCTCCGTGCAGCCTTTGAAGCAGCAAATCCTGATCAACCAAAGGTGCGGCTTCTCCACAGACCCTGGCACAATGTCACTAACGCACACCCAGATCGCCTCCTTTAACGTGCACATCTGTTCCTTTAACAATTTCCCAACCGCAGCGGGTCTCGCATCCTCCGCTTCAGGCTTTGCGGCCCTCGTATACGCACTCGCTAAACTCTACGCCCTCCCCCAAACCCCTGAAGAACTCAGCCTCATCGCCCGTCGCGGATCCGGTAGCGCATGCCGCTCCCTCTTCGGCGGCTTCGTCGCTTGGGACATGGGCAGCGACGATGCAACCGGGCTAGACAGCAAAGCCCGTCAAGTCGCCCCAGAATCCCACTGGCCCGAGATGGAAGCCCTCATCTGCGTCGTCAATGACGCCAAGAAAGGCACTAGCAGCACTAGCGGCATGCAGCGCACCGTCGTTACTTCTGCACTCCTCCAGCACCGCATTGGATTCGTTGTTCCCTCTCGCATGACAGATATCGAGAGTGCCATCGCAGACAAGCGTTTCGGTGATTTTGCGGAGATCACCATGAGGGACTCGAACCAGTTCCACGCTGTCGCTCTCGACACTTACCCGCCTATTTTCTATATGAACGACGTTAGTCGCGCCATTATCGCCATCATCACCGAGTACAACCGTCTCTCGGAGCAGCCCAAGGCTGCTTACACGTACGATGCAGGCCCAAACGCCGTCATCTATACGCTCACGCCCAACGTCCGTGAGATAGCACAACTTGTTCTGTACTACTTCCCCCAAGCAGAAAAGGTCGTTATTGGAGGACAGGAAGTACAGGCTGCATTGCCAGAGGGTTTCAATGAGGCTGTTGCTAAGCGGTGGGAGGCGGGCTCTGTGAAGGGGCTTATTCACACCCGTGTAGGTGACGGCCCCCGGGTCTTGAGCGACAGTGAGGCACTGTTGGACTCCCAGGGTATCCCTAAAATACTTGCTTGAGTAAAAATAGGACGGTTATAAATGCGTGATCTTTTGTATCTTAGTGGAATAATTAGCGTGTTGTCATAGACGTACCATCAGCTCATTAACGTTTGACTCCTGCATCGCTCCAGATCTCGAACTCTGAAATCGTCTGCGTGCGCTTCAGACTTATACAAGCGGGGCTCTTAGCCTCCAGCTGACATATCCAGCCGACGACCTTGGATTCTGAGGAAACAATCACGTATTCGCAGTGAATACATCTAATTGATGACCTCGCCTCCAAGAACCAAGCTACGATTTGCACCGATATCTTTTTCGAATTTGCGTGGGGGACGTGCACTTCAAAATCGCTGAACAAGCTAGTACTGCATAAGAGGGGATAACCTCCATGGATGCTCGGTCGGTCTGAACCTCCAATCCTTGTCTCAATCGTGCGAGTTCGTCCAGGATCTTCATCTCGAGGTCGACGTTCGACTCTTTCAAATAATTTTGGCATGCTAAACTTGTGCGGAAACCTATCAGACACGACCGTAGTACAAATCCCAATAAAATAAAAGTACACGAAAACGAAACAAAACTCATATCCCATCTTCCGCATCAACTACATCCAAAAGCGAACCCATAGGCTGTTTCCCATCTTCCCCCACAAACTGCAATAAACTCTCAAACACCTCCGTACGCTGCCTGAACCGCTCAGGTGACAGCGGCTTCGTCGAAGCGTCCCGCAACGCAGTCTCCTCGGGATCTTCTTCTATCAAAAGCAACGCGTGCCGCCGCTTCTGTCCACTAGAGGTAATGGCGGCCGACGTGCTTGCATCGAGTATCTCGTCCTCATCTTCATCATCCAATCGGCTCGTCCAGGCTTCGTCGGGCGTGTTCGGGCGTGAACGTTTTTTCGGTGGTTCTTCAAGGAGACATGTAGTGGTTTCTTTAGATGTGCTTGCAGACTCTGCGGAGCTATCATCCGCGGTAATTGAAGTCGAGAAGAGATGCCCGAGGAGAGCCCTGAAAACACTCGTCTCCTCCGGATTTGTGTGGTCCACCACCGCAGACACTTGCGTTTGTAGAAAGCGCAGTGCTTTGACCGCGGGTTGTTCTTCGCACATCTCTCGGAATCTATACACAATCAACACAAGCATATCCCTTTGAAGAGTTCATAACCTACTGCTGTTGTCGGATCTGGTATTTTGCTCGCCTAATAATTTCCTCGGGTACCGCTCTGAAGAGTGAACGCACACGACATCAATACCATAGAGCGAAGCACAGCAACATTTCTCACCTCAATAACTTCATAGTCCAAAAATCATCCAGCCTCGTCTCCTTTAATACCCTGCTCGGACGATCCTCATTATTACTCCTCGGACGCTCGCCATCACCACTTCCCTCTACTTCCGTCTCCACATTCTCTACTGGCATATTAACCTCCCCTGCATTTCCGCCATGCATAAATACGCGTTTCATCCCCTCATCGTACACTACTTGATGTGCATATCGTGGAAGAGGAACTTCGGCAGGCTCCCCGTCCTCCCGTACTGCTTCAGGCAGTATTTTTGTCCACTTCCCGGGCTTGGAAGGGTGCGCGTACTGATACACCCAATTTGGCGTGTCGGCACGTAAGCTAGTAAGCGCACCAGCGGGCTGCGCACGAGTCAGCCCACAGAATCTAGATGAGCCGCTTGATTTAGAGCAGCCTAGCAGAAACAGGGTAGATCGCATACACATAAATCTCCTTCAGCCGTCCGTCGATAATCGCTCGCTGAGTGAAACATGCGTCGGGACCCCCGCTTGTGCTGAAATTGCTGAACAATTCCGTCGCAGTGTTGCTCGCGATGTCGTAGGCGTACATGTCGGACAAATACTTGTCATCACGCTGCCCCGCGAAAATAAAAAGTGTATGTGATATTGGGTCGAGAACCATTGAATGGCCTACCGTTCATCAGTATACTGGAGATAATAAATTGAGACAGACTTACCAAAGCGGGGTGAGATGGGCGGCTGTACAGACGACGACATTGACGATGCAGGTTGGGGTCTGCAGACACAATAAGAACGACAAAAAACGGCCAACAATGATGATACTCGCTGTAGAAGTTTCCATTTGCTCGTGCGGACGTTATAACTATACATGCCAGAGTACTTTGGCGAATCCCAATCACCATCGACCACTCGGCCCCCGGAAACGTACAATATTTGCGCCTCACAGTCCATCACCATTTGGTGGTCGAAAATGAGTGGTGGGCCACCGAAGCACTAGTATCATTCGTTAAGAAAGATGTAACGTCAGCTCTACCACTCACCGCCGTATCAAAATATAACAGATCCCATTTCCCAACATCCAATCCTCGCGTGTGATACCGAAAAAACTCCGAACAATATGGAGTAGACTTGGACCCATCTGGCATCTCACCCGCTCTTCTTAATAGTTCTTGATTGTCCTCCGGCTTCAAGATATCCCCATCGCCAAGTCGACCCAGGAGATAGATGCACCCCGACTTTGTATCATAAACCATCTTATGGCAAGACCTAGCAACAGGCCCGTTCTTCTCGATAGACGTACTATGACTTATCACGCGCCATCGCTCGGCACTTACGTCATACACCCAGAAATCGTCTAGGCTTTTCTGCCCGTCCCAGCCTCCAAGAAGGTAGATGAGGCCATGTTCAGGGTCGAGTGCCATTGCATGGCCACCGCGTTTGCTCGGCGCGTCGCCGTCCGCGTCTACACCGTGGAGACGTTTCCACTGTGAGTGTGGTTGACAAAATTGGATATAAGCGTCCAGAAGGCCAGCTGAAGATGCTTCGGAGAGAAGTGCTTCGGATTCAGCCCAAGTCCCTTGGAGAACAAGGCTCGAGTGCAAGGCTGTCACAATAGGGTGCTCGACTTGAATGTTCGAGCGCGCCAGGATGTCTTGATATGATGTTAGCAACCTCCGCTGTCTCAGATGCTTTAGCACGTGGCGAAGAACTACGGTTTCTCGGTACTATGACTGTCTATTCAGTGAATGTGCGTGTGATAAAAATGGCCTATCAAACCTCCTCGTATCGCGAGCGGATATTGTCGACGTATAAAGGATCGGCTATGCCTGAAACTGAGACATACCAGATCGAAATATGAAAGCTCATCCCATGCGCTCTAACCGATGCACATATTTAGCAAACAAACAAATGGAACATGCCCACTCACGAAACTGGTACGATCTTGATGTACCGTATCGGAAAGCAAATGCCCTCGCTATTCACATGCTTCAAAGGAAACGTTTCGTATATGGTATCGTCCTTGAGCTGAGTGTGCAGCGCCTGCATCATATGGTGTGGATTCAGGCCTACATAGACCCTGAACTCCCTCATGTTGCATGGATGTTCTGTTGAATCTGTTTAGAGCCTGAATATTGGAGGAGTGAGCTCACATACTCCTGTTAAACTTCATCCGCCAGACTTAGTTTTCGTATCGATGACAAGGTTGGTCGGCGCCACCTTTCCAAATGTTATACTCTCTTCATGCCGTCAAGGGCGGGGTATGTCAGCGCGTGCGAGATCATGAAGCGCAGCAGTCACTCAACTGACAACACTGAGCGATTCTAACTTCAGCATGATCCATTGCTTCGCTGTAGGTAGTTGCTGCGCGCCGCTCCATCTACTTGACGGGTCCTGTGGTGCGTCCACCAGTATGTTTTCCGGAACGTAGTTCCCGCTGTGCTCCGAGCATCCGACAATTGCGTAAGTTATGGCCTGTGCAGGAGACATAGTTGGTTGGCTTGAGGTCGCCCAAGTGGCAGACATTATTAACGATTGATCTTTGGTGAAAGCGACTAGTCGCAGTTGACACTGAGTGCCACTAAGTAGAAAGGTTCGAAGAACGTTCCGCACGTTGAGGTTGAGAACTGTATACACTACAATGCTGGCAAAACGGTTGTCAACAAATGTGTACACAACTCATGATCACTGCTTGCGATGCTTGCACATGACCAAAATCATATCAATTATCTACCAATAAAGCACCTCAAATCCAATCCGCCAGGCGACGTTAGCACGTATAAGGTGCTGTATGTACTTATAAGCTCGAGCTAGCATCGTGGTCCTAAATCAACCGGTAAGATGAAGCAGGGTAATATAATCTACCTTCCATGATAAATTGTTCGATGTGGCACAACTTAAGACTTCTGTTCGTCAACAGTCTGCATAATCCAGGCCTCGGAGGCGACAAACTGCTGGGTAGGGACACCTAGCTCGAGGAGCTTGGCAAAAGCGGCAGAGAAACTAAAATTGTATTAGCATATGGATGCACTAATTGTTGAGCGACGTACTCTTTGAAGAACAGGTCAACGTCGTCAGCGTAGGCCTTTGCGTACTTCTTGAAACTCTTGTCCTGTGTAAGAACGTAGTCGGTTCTGAAAGGCTGTTAGTCATTAATGTTCATGCATACTCGAAGTAACATACGGGAGCATCATAAGCGATTTGGTCTTCTTGTCCTCAAGCTGCTTAGGTCCGTTCCACTTCCTCCACACCCACCTGTCCCAACGATACGTCAGCACTTCTTCCTTCGAGAGGGGGCTATATGTTTACTTCTCATCAAACAATAGTTTGTAGTAGTCATTAGTGAACATAGTAGGAGAGAAGGTCCAAGGTCCATCATAACCAGAGCTGGATATAACAAGATCAGCAACAGAAAAGAAAATACAGCGGAGGCTATACCGGTCAGTGTGGCAACGGCCGAGAGCATGGGCACCACAGAGAGCAACAATTTCTTGGTCGTTGAAGCTGCAGGCATGGCGTTAGTCTCCTCGAAATTTTGTCAGATGAATGCGGGCTCACCCCATACGGTAGAAAATCTGGCGTGAATGTCAGCTCGCATTTGATTGTAAATCAAAATCACATACATCCCGGATATGCGGCGCCCCTTGGGAGGCGTCAGGAAGACGGCCATCAGGGGGCACATGGGATTCAAAGCCGTCAATGCGGCCAGGTCTCCAAGGAACCTTCGGGCCAGCCATCTCCTGCACAGCAGCGACACCAGCAAGCGTCCACAAGTCACCGTAGCTGATCCAGCTAAACTCTTGCTTAATCTTCTCCATCACTTCACGGGCGACATGAAGACCCGCGTTAGCTCCATGAAGTGACTCGGGCTCAAAACGCATGGTGGCGTAGTTGCTGTGTCGTTGTACCATTACGTCAGTGATAAGGTGACTTCTAATCGGCCGACAGGATAAACTGACCTTCCGCCAGTGCCAGTAGCCTTGTCGTACGTGCCAGAGGCATGCCACGCCAAACGGAGAACCACGGGACCAAAAGAGCCATCTACAAAAAAAAATGAGAGCAGGAACCGAACCAAGCGAATAAATACTGTACTATCGTAGTCACCAGCATCGTCAATCACCTCGGCGATGCGGTTGTACACCTAAAATAAAACAGATAAGCTCCAGCTAGCTTTCACAAAAAGGTTACAACGAACTTTCTGGTAGTCTGCCTTAGTCGGGACAAAGTTTGTGGCAACCTTTGCTGACTGAGTCGCAGACTTTAATGCGGTAGAAGTCGCTTTCGCCGTATCCGAAGATGAGTCGTACAAGTAGTATGCAACACCACCACCCAGAACGACGGCACCCAGGCCAACATAGAGACCTGTGTTGGACTTGGCTGCTGGAGGAGCCTCCGTTGAATACTTGCGGAAGGAAGACGTGCGTAACTCGGCCCTTTTGAAGGATGCAGACAAGGCCTGCCTGCGAAGTGATGCACGAAACGCGGCGAATGACATGATGGAGGATAAAGAAAAAAGCTGGATGGTGAAAAGGGACGCACTGAATATTAATATTAAATCAACGCACTGACGCCAGCTGGCTGCGTCTCTGTAAGAGTTTACATAATCCGATATCGGTTCCCTGTTAGCCAATTGTGTTCTGCCATTTTGACAACGCGACGAGCCCCATTGGGGTCTATCAGGTAGAAGGACTCATCCATGCAGCATGCTTCTAGCTCATGCAAGCTTAACGGTTGGCCGGGGCCCCTTTGACGTTTGTGATGGACGAGCACTATATTAATATTGAGCTTCTTCAACTCCTTCACACGCCTCGGACGTGGCATGTCTCTCTCACATCACACGCATAACAATTGGGTACGAGGCAAATCTTAAGGCTATCTATAAGTAACTAATCTTCACAGGCCATCCTTGCCGTCAGTCTACCTTCAACCTGTTTAGTGTCGCGCAAAAAGGCCTCTGTCATTGTCTGCAGTCTTACTACACAAACCTGAACTTTGTCAGCCTTAGAGAGGGTGCCCAGCCGTGTCACAGCGGGTATCTCTGTTTGTTATACGAGCGCGTATAGACTGCGCATAACGTTCTGTCCTTGGGAGATCTAAATCAAGTTCCTGAGGTTGACGAAGTCGAAGATTCTCGAACGGCCGGGTTTCACTTCAATCTCGCGGCACCCAACGAACCGAGTTCCATGGATTGCCCCGTCGATGACGCACCTAAGTGATTCAGCTTCTCTTGCATTGCCTGCAAGCGCCCCGTCCTCGATATCGAAATGATGGGCAGTCACGGCAGTGTGCACTGTTACCCGGAACTTGAAGTTAAGCGCTTTACCCCTTACCACACTGTGGCTGTTGTCTCTGCATCACGTGGATTGGATTCCGAATTGCCAGGCACTGCCTCGCTAACCCAGCAATAGCTTAGCCTCTTTGACGTGCTTCCCCTGATCTGAGCGATTGCAGCGCATAGAGTCATCTCCCGTCATTATCACCATGCGAATTCTACCGAGGTGCTATAGAAGACTCACGGAAACCTACACATTCGGGAGTTTCGGTTACAGTTCTATCAGACAGATAGACGCCCTTACAAACCTATAAAGGCCGCAATATATCCCAGCGTGCACCTTAATCATATACCACACGCTTCAAGTTCATCATGAATCACTACCCAAGTAATCAGCCTACTAACTGGTACGGACAATATAACCCCCACGTATATGTACCCTCGTACTATAACCAGCCGTACCAACCAACGGGATGGCTCGGATTCAACTGTATGTGCCCTTCAATTTCCGTCGCTCACCTATATGATCTCACCATGCTCTCTGTGCACCCGTAGTCGATCGCTCAGTACCCAAGTCCAAATGGCCCAGCCTCAACCCCACTCTTGCATCGGACATGACCTATGTGCGCTACGATGTCCGCAAGCCCGCACGAGAAGGGATCATGCTAACTACATGGCAACAAATCAGCCATGTTCCAGCATTCGTGGCACCCACATATGAGCTCCTCATCATCTCAAAGGCATTCCCTTGGTCAATCGTCATCCGTGCGCCTGCTGGGTCTGTAGTCACATGCGGCGCGATATTTGATGGATTGTATGAAATGCTACAAAAGCATATCGAAGACTCGGAATGGGCAATCGTGGCTCTTGATAAGACACGGAGGGAAGCAATCGAGAAAGCTGCCAAGTCGAGGCAAGAGAAGGACAACGACAAACGACTGAAGAGGATTGATTGGCTAGGGGATACGCCAATGTTTAAGGGGCTGGAGAAGGACGAGGAATTTGAGAAAAAGAGACATTTACCCGGAAGTGCTCATTTCGCAGAGACATGGGTGGTGAGATTTGGGAAACCGTGATGGTAACATATGTGATGCATCATCATGGGAGTTTCACTTACTTTCCCTTCTCAGACCCGTGTCTCCTCATGCCTATACTTCTATATGCATTATGCCTTACGGCTGCCCGTCACTTATTATTAGTCTCATCCCTGTGCATGATGTGGATCTCTAAAAGTCATCCAAATATGACACTCTAGTGATTATCATCGAGAGCACAACGTGCATGATGGGATACTGTTGATGCCAATGCCAATATTACGGCGTATCACTGGACCCTTGATCAAATTTATATGTGGCATACGGACACTAGATCTACACCCGCTCCCTTGTACATAGCTGGAACGTTGAATGATGATCATGATTTATGTAAGTTCAAAAATTCGAAGTCGAAGTCGATCGTCTTCATCGGTGCTAGGGTTAGGGTTACATAAGACTTACCATCTTTTTTTTGTTTCTTCGTTCTAGAGTCCAAACGCTTGGCATAAGATTGCCTAGGCCTACGAGCACCGAAGAACATCAGTTGGTGTAACACTACAAGAGACCTCTATCTCATTAATGGTATCATTCCAGTACGCTACCCATTCCCTTTTTCACAATTTATATGTATGATCTTAACGCACGATCAACAGATGTCACAGTTCGTATCTGCTATCATTCATTTCTCGTGTTACACTGACTCCAAAACCACCCAGGCTGCAGTGACGTCGTAAAAAAACCAAAGCTCAACCAACACCACAGTTTTTGCCATGCAGCCTTCGACTGTATCGACTGTTCGACCACTTTCCACACCCCTGCTGAGTACCAGGGACACACTTCGTGCGTAACTGAAGCAGAGAAGTATCAGAAAACTTTGTACAAGGGACCTAGATCAGTGAGTTGTCCATCCCTGCATGTTTTATAGTTTTTCATGTGAACAGGCCGGGAGCTGGGGAGCGGCACCTCGAGAGAATAGACGCGGTGGGTTCCAAGGCTATGGAGGATACCAGGCGCGACCACCGACGCGATACCAGGCCACTGGTGCCAATGGAACTCCATTAGGCACACCTCAGCGCATGTCGCCTGTAACTGTAACGCCACCAGAGCCGTCAGTTATACCACCAAAACCAATAGAGGCACAGCCTCCAAAAGACTCGGCCCCAACACCGGAAACAACTGAGATCAAATCACAGAACAAGTCAAAGTCCGAATTAAAAGCCAAGGACAAAAAGGTGAGTACGCGTAATTTGTTATCTATAGTTCGGTATTTAACTCGTACAAGACATCGGAAGATATCATTATTGTTGAGCCATCATCACTTCAAAAGGTGGAGAAAAAGAAAAAGGACAAGAAACATAAAAAGCCCACTGAGGACGCTGTGGAGCCTACTGTCAACGATACCCCAGCACCGACCGAAATTTCAGGAGAAAAGGAAAAAAAATCCAAGAAAAAGGAAAAGCGGAAAGCTGCTGTTGTCGAGAACGAGAATTTGGAGAGCCAGGAGATCAAGGACGAAGAAGTCGTCGAGAGCCAGTCGAAATCGCATAAGCGGAAGAGGGGCGACGAGACCGCAGATTCGGGTACAGGTAAGAAAGTCAAGAAGGAAAAGAAGAGCAAGAAGAAGGACAAAGACGAAGAAACATCAACGAATAGCACGTCGGATCCATCTCCTGTACCAGTCGAGATGGAGGGAGAGACAAAATCCAAGAAGCGGAAAAGGGACAAGTCAGAAAAGATCCCGGAGGACAGCATGAACGTCGACGTAACTCCTACAGACGCTCCGTCTGTTGCGCCTGCGAAAAAGAAGAAGAAAAAGAAGCATGACGCAGAAACAGTTGTGGATGTTGAGGTGGGTGTCGATACCACCCCACCGACTCATGATGAGAAGAGAGAGAAGAAGAGGGATAAAAAAGAGAAGAAGGAGAGGAGCTCCAAAAAATCCGACAAGTCTTCGGCATAATTGGCTGCTTCCGTTGAGTATCTACGATATTTGTTTTGGGTTTGGTGATGAGCTGCTTCTACGCGGAGCCGATGCTAGCCATTAGAAGGATGTTGACAATATACCTGGCTCATCGGTAACAGTCTTACTCTAAGGTGCCAGGAGTCAACACCGCAGTCGTGTGTCATTTAACCCCTCGTGATCATTGGTTTCCGGATTAGGTGCGATCGATGTAGTACTGATTCAGTGATTGTGGCAAGGGTTCGTCCTTCGCTCTCCCTCTCATCTCCACTCTTCAGACGAAGCATACCACGAATTATTATGCATGCTATTCAGGTTCGTACTAAAACAACATGATACTCGGAGATGGTTCAAGATCCTTTCTAGCAACAATATTGGGCCGTTCGCGACTATCTCAGCCCAGTGCGTGCCATCGTAGTTGACTATCGCTAGGTCTAAGTAATGCCCAGGTCCTCAAAGAAAGCAAGTTCAAAGAGCACGGACGTATAACACCCGGTGCGTATTTCATCACCACCAACCCTACTGGTATCCCAATCTTTCTTTCAGAGGAATTTGTCGCAGCAGGAGACTTCCTATCATACAAGTTCCCAGTATGGACGTGGTGCGTGCAACCAGTTCCTCAACCTCAATACAGCCACTCAAAATCCGTCCCTATACTTCAGGGAAAAAGGAGACGCGACCAAAGCCCGCGATTACCTCCCTGCTGAAAAACAATACCTCGTCACTCGCGGCGTCCCCTGCCTTCGACGGGCCACATCACTGGCTTACACAGACGCTGATGAAGACGCTGAGCGTCTTCTCTCCTTCGGAGATTCCTCGGCCGCTGCTGATGAGTGGGTGGAAACGCATGCAGGGCGAGCAGCCACGGTGGACTCTGCTGCGAACCCAGGCGAGATCGATGATATCCCGGACTTGGATGGTGATGGACTGGCGAGCGCGATGGCGGATGTATCGATGACATCGGAGACGGGCGCTACGGTGGGAGAAACACCGGATCTAGATGATATCCCTGACATGGAAGAGGAGGGGCTAGAGGACGGTGAAGATGAAGCTACGGCGGCACCAGTTGTGCCCAAGGCGGGTGGCGTCATCGATGCATCGTGAGTTTCCTCTCTGATCTTTGCTTAAACCTGATCCTAGACGAGATGCGCAGGCAGGTGGGGGTCGCTAATGGCAATCTCCTGCAAGTACGAACGTATGACGTGATGATCACATACGACAAGTATTACCAAACTCCCCGGATCTGGCTGCTCGGCTATGACGAGGTTTGTCTGCGTCGCTTCATAAACATATTCTTTGCTCATATCTTGTGATTCAGAATCGCACACCCTTAACGCCATCGCAGATCTTCCAAGACATCTCAGCAGACCATGCTCTCAAGACCGTCACCATCGAAGCCTTCCCACACTCTTCAACGCTCCAGGCAGCCTCTGTACACCCTTGCAAACACGCAAGCGTGATGAAGAAAGTCATCGAGCGCATGAACGCAGGTGTGGTGGAAGAGCAGCTCGCTGCACGGAAGAATTCTGGCAAGCACCAAGACAAAGACGGGAAGAAGAAATGGGGTTTCGGGCGCAAGGGGGGGAAGGAGGAGGGCACAAAGGGCGCAGGGGATGAAGAGGAAGTCGAGGGCATGCGCGTGGACTTTTACCTTGTGGTGTTCTTGAAGTTCATCGCTTCTATCGTGCCTACGATCGAGGTGGACTCGACGACTGCATTTTGAGGTCGGTTTGATGGAGGATATACCCGCTGGATTTTTTGCGCGGTTGACAGTAATAGTTGTGCTAAGACGGGATGGTTTGTATATGTACCATAGAAATTATGTAGAGTTGGATGTACGCTCAATCATAGGGCACGTGATCCACCCAAATGATTGGACTGTGAGAAATGGCTCACAAATCTAGGGCCCCGGCCAGGGGCAGTCGTGCTGCGCCTGCCACTGCCGTGACGTGGCCACTGTAACTTTCTATATGATGAAACATTATTATTGTCCTCGATGATGTGTTTATCGTATATGCGACTTACGTAGCGAGGATGAACCACCTCGTAGTAGGTCGCAGACTTCTGTGCGGTCTCTCGGAGTCCAGTAAACATTCATTTTCTGCAGATTAGTGCAATCGGAATGCATCCAGCCTCGTCCGCGCCGCGTCCGCCCCATGTCAAATCCTATTCACGCATCATGAGTGCTGTGTCAAGCCTCCCGCGTCAGCCTGGGTGCCGTGTTATACTTTCCCCATGCCGCATCGAAACCCCAATCATGCCGTGTCATGACCATATCAACGGTTTCAGCATCCTGATCGTTTGCATGGCCTTTCGCTTGGTTGACTCGGAGCTGTGAATATGATGCATGACTTGCATCAAATAACGGCGGCCTGTTGCAATACACTAACTTTTACCATGCAATCAAAGTCTGGCTGTGTGGATTTGTTCCCAAACAATGCTTTCATCACTCGGGCTCGGCTACTTGCATTAATTACTGACACGCTAGCAAGGGGGTATGATTTTGATGAGGTGGAAGTGGTTGGGCCCGGTCGTTGTAGGGGATGTCACAATGTGCAATCGAATCATCTAAAGGTGAGAGAATCCAGATGTCCATGGATCGACATAGAACTCACATATTTGAAGCATATGAAACATATTGCATGGTTCCAACTTCTAAGGGCGTACAAATATACTTGGTAAGATACATGTGCTATTTCAATACTTGTGATTAAATCTGAAGCGCCTCATAAGTAATTTATTTTAAGCGACAAGACCGACAGGAACAGTGGCATTCTTAGGCGCACCACGACCGCGGCCGCAGGCGCGGCAGCGTCAAAATAACTACTCCCAGATGTGGCGTAACGTAGTCCAAGCGCTGGTACAACGCTGGTAGTTTGATTAGTTCTAACTCGATTCCAAATGGTGGTCTGAGTGAGCTGACCCCCTCAATTCACGTATCGACGAGAAACATAACAATGTCATTAAAGAGATATGCCTCCTTTCAGAGTATTTCCCTAATCTCAGAAGCCCAGGGGCCAGAACACTCCCGGCGGCTGTACGATACACGGGAATCATTTAAATGAGGCAACACCGACATCTGTTTTCAATGGGCTATTAATTATATGCCGGGAACGGCAACTGGCAGTCTACCCAAAGCGCACATTATATTCACAAGTCTCGAGCACACTGATTGTGACATGTTCACCCACACTCCGAAGCCGCTCACGAAATAAGAATTACCAGGGCTTGGGTATAAATCCGTGACTCATCAGCGAACTCAATCCTCAAACTCTCCCGTCCTTGCTCAGTCAGTCTTGTGATTTCCGGTGAGCACAATATCGTACAATTCAGCGCTCTACGAACTGCAACTTACCGGGTCTTATAGCCATATTGTAATATGCCTGCCCCAGTCGCATACTATGATGTTGAAGTCGCCCAATTTTGGCGAGGGCAGAAAGAGCCCCTACAGCCTTATCCACTTCACTGGGTGATACATATCCCAACCGGTCCTGGTATCGGGAATACGTACCACGTACAAGGAAACACAGACACCTACACTATAGAATTCAAACGCAATCAACCATACCCAAACGCAGATGCATGGCGCGGGAGCTTTACCGTTGGAAAAGTAGCTGCGCATCAGCTGACCCTGATGGAGCGGCACCTTGCAAGCATTCCTATAATGCGTCACGATCCCAGATGGAATTGCCAGAGCTGGGTGTGGGAGAGTCTCAGGCATCTTCGACACCAAGGTTTTAATATTAGCTGGGAGATCAGGCTTTCATATCTTCAAACGCAGATGTACTGCTTGCTGGAGGATTGGGAATACGGTCGAATTTAAAGAGGATGGGGGTGCGAGAGGCTTGCGACTGATTGATCAAAATATTTGATATTGTTACTCGGAGTGGGAGCGCTCACCAGATATCGGCATTCTGTATTTATATTAGCAAATATTAGCATCACAGACACCCTGAGCCGTTGCGAGTGACCTTCATTGTTTTGATCAAAATAGAGAGCTTCCCTTGCTGGTCAAGTTCTGTAGTGCTGACAGACCGAAGCGAATTGTTTTGAAATGGTTGTCATACCACGAAACGTGTCATGACCTTCAACCCCTCGCACTGGGAGAGGCGACTTGCACCGCCCATGCAGAACAAGATGGAGGAGACGTTATACTAAGTAGTGGGTAGTACTATGCGCAGAATTGATCACTGCCTGCCTTCTATTGGTCTGTCTATGGAAGACTCAGTTGAGCCCTGCCAGTTGAACCAGATGCGACGGCTGATCCAAGAAATAACGACTAGACATGAATGAAACACGAGGGCATTTCCCAAACATTCGTGTTTCAGGAAACAACTGGACATCGTAAAACTGAAGAGGTACAAGATCATAAATAACCAGTTAGTACACTCACCTCTATCGTAAGACTCTCATGGGCACAGCGTGACGGGTCCTCATCTCACTCAAGTGTGTGGAACACTGTACGGATCTCCCATGAGTAAGGCCTCGAGATGACCGAGTGAGAAATCCTTCAAGGTGAACACTGAACAAGACTCTCAAGAGTTATAATGGAAGTTCGCTGAAAATTTGTTGAGCTCTGGCTGAAAATATGAATATTCACACGCATATCCGACGGCGAGTCGGATTCGCAACGTCGGATCCGTCGTATGGCCCCTATCCATTCGATTTCATACATACAAAAAGGCAGCGAGTAAGTGAGTGTCCAAAATAATCAACACATCATAATTGATCTGATCATCGGTACCGAAAACATCGTGACAGTTTGCGCCACATACGCATGCGTGTGGATTTCTGCCTTGTCACGGTGTATCGCGTCTATTGTGCCTAATATGTTGGATCGAGGTGGACTCGACAACTGCGCTTTGAGGTTATATTGATGGGGGATGTACCTGCTATATTTTCTAGTAGTAACTACAAAGAGGCGTAGGTCAATTGTACTTTACATAAAGGGGTGCTTTGTAGATGTACCATGAATTCTATACAGCTTTGGCATGTATTCTCGAAGCAAATTCAACGGCGCTACTCAAAGGCTCAAAGCGAGGGTAGGTGCATCATCAATTCGGACATGCTCTGCGATAGCAGATCTGGAGTGGAGGCCGTCGCTGGGGGTGGACTTACGGTCTAGTTGTAGGACTTAGCCTAGTGGGCCAAAGTCATCCACCTGCGTTTGAATGGGGTATTGTACAGTGGCTTGATCATCAGAGGCAACATTTGTCCAACGAATCTCTGAAAAGCCCAGGCCCTCGGAGAATGAAAGTTCGCGCCAGGTGGTCATATTTTCGAGAGACTTCGACCCAGTGCTCGTTGTAGAATTGTACAGAAACACAGCTAGCGACTTACCAGTTGTACACTGGCAGCGCGGTGGCTGTGTTTGCTGTAGTGTTCACAAGCACCTTAGGAAAGAGCAACCGATCATAGGTGAACGAGTAGTCAGCAGTTAACTCGCACCCCCAGTTCTAGATATTTTCATACCCCGTATCCTGGTGCAATTAACACTGTAAATGGACTTGTGATATGTACTTTCAAAGCAACCATGAGTGCACAATCTTGAATCCACTATACGATCGGTAACAATGAGCAGGGACCAACGCAGGGTGTGGACTTGCCTAGTGGGCTTAGCCTGGTGGAGACCGAGACCATCCACCTGCGCTTGAATCGACTATTGTACGGCGTTTCGATCGGGAAGGTAATAGTGGTCCACAGATCATCGAGCAAGCGGGCATACGCGTTGCATCCACACTTCGCAATGCAAATCCACAAGGGCTTGGGTATAAAGTAAGTCATCGATGAACCCACACCTCATACTCTTTCATCCTTGCTCAATATGTTGTGGTTTGACGACTCCTTGGTGAGCATATGTTCCTAAATCTAGTTAACTGCGACTTACCGAATCCCATGGCTTGTGTAACAGGAAATTTATGGACTCCAACCTCATACTCCCCCACCCGTGCTCGATGCACCGTCTAAATATTTGGTGAGCACACGCTATCTTAAATCTAGCGAACTGCGACTTACCGAGTCCCACAGGTATCTTCTGGAGTCGAAACAGACCAACCTGAATTTTATAACATCAAGGTTGTCCAATTTTGGCGAGGCGAGAAAGAGCCCCTACGGCCTTATCCCCTCCAATGGGCAATCTATG
>QLOO01001549.1:0-12063 GCA_003313855.1 Suillus sp. MG131 | reverse complement strand
ACATCGCGAGTCTTACTCTGAGTCCTTCTCCCTGCGCAAGTTCTTACTTACTTTTTGTCAACTTGTCGAATTGTACCAGGTCTTCAAAGCTTCATGTGTGCCAGATACAACTCTCGAGAATCTGCTCGCGATATCCACAGTTTCATCAAGTTCCATGGGCTAAAATAACGGCTTTGGGGTTAGGGCTACATTCCAGAACGGATCTCCTTATATGGGTTAGCGCACCCTAACCCTAGGTCACATCTCACCACACATGCAAAAAACGCGCAGCACCATCGAAAGTTATTGACTGCAAGGTAAAACTACGACTGCAGACATATGCTGTTCTAGTCAATCAGTGTAAGGTGTCGCCATGACATGTGTGGAAGCTCAACATGTATCGTGAGGGGTGGTGACTCGATCCGGTGTCGCCCGACATGTCATTCACTGCTTGCAAGATTATGTAAAACATTCCCACACATCGTCTTGTAGAGAAATGACCGTTTCTTGCCAACAGAACCCACCTTAGGGAGGTGGGAACTCTCTCTCTCGCAGTGCTCGGTCTCAGAACCGATCCTTTCGCGCACGGTCAGCTCTATACAGCGTTGGTACGTGTAAAAAACCGGAGAGATACGCTGTGCTTATTCTCAGCGGGAAATGACAAGCAGTATTGTGTAAATATAGTGTACTAGGGACTACTTTTGTAGTAAAGCTTTCAATGCGTGACAACGACCGAAGGTCACCGATTGTAATGCATAAGAGCGACCGTTTAGTCAGCGTTTTTGCTCACGTGCAGTGAAAAGACCAAACCAACATGTATCCGAGACTTTCGGAATAGACTGTAGCCTTGCTTGAACTTTAGCTTCGGGCATGGCTATTCATATACATCTATTGTGCAGAGACCGTCGAGCTCACACTCTCCTCACACCTGCGCAGAACTGGACAAAAGATGTGATATCATCAACACATCGATTAATCTGGCAGAATATCAAATGAGAACTTCCATTGCGCCCCATTCCAACACCCTGAACAAAGCCATGTCGCTAGCCTTTGCAAGATCTACCCCAACGACATCCACCCACCAATCTACGTCTTCCTCTGCTCGCATCTGGGCGTTAGACCAATTTGCCAAGTGCTCCTTAGGGATGCCTCCGAACAGCATGAATACACGAGTCACAACGTCAGGTTGCGGAGAGATGCTTAAAGATGCTGCGCGTTCATATGCCGCTCGAGGGACAAATCGGAGGGCGATGTATTCGTGCTTCAGGATGAATGGTAGCCAGTAGCTACCACGGCAGTTTCAGTGACGTGTTTATGATTTAGCAGCCTGAGATAGCGCATACTATGTACGCACGTTATGAATGATGTTCTAGCTTCGGTATGAAGTCCCAAAACCTGGAGTGATTTATCGAGGTAGGCTGTTACTTTGTCCACTGGGATGACAACTGAATCCGTATCGCCGAGACCGCTGGATGTGGGACTAAATGTATCTACTGGCGGTGGTTCGGATGCTGGTGAACGGGGAAATGCATATGAATTTGTCCTGTGAAGAGCAAAGTTATAAAAATGATTTCTCTATTATCAAGGAACTTACTCCGCCTCCCAGAATAGGTACGACACATCTAAACCAGAATTATGTTCAGTCAGACTCCCGTCTTGATGGGTGCGGACATTCCATTGTATATTCTGTCCGTTGTCCTTTGTAGCAACGACGGGATAAATGACAGAGAGGGTCCACTCGGGAGTGAGGGAGAGCTTGACAGAAACATCGATATCGGAGGGTGAGTATAGATAAATAACTGGCTTTCTACAGCGCACCACCCGGATAAGATTGATGGAGTCGCCATCCTCGATGTCATACGATCTGAGACTCCGCTTCGCATGCATTGCTATCGTACCAAAGTCTGCCTTGAAAGAAGTGGGACAACTTCCCGATATCTGACAAGCCTTATCAAGGAATTTGTCCACCTGCATATTTCTGGAGACTTGTGTAGTCTTAATGTCGCCAGATGGATAAACAATTTTGATTGAAATTTTATTATCGTTCCTGCTATGTGGTCTCAACTAAAAACATTTGTAGAATTTCGGGGGAGCGTACGAGTTGTGCTGTCTCTTTACCTGACTTGGCGCCGATTGACTATCAGGCAATGAAATAGCATGGGCATCAAGCGGCAGTGGGACGGGGGATGTCATTTCTACGCGCCGAGTTACCTGAACGACGGTAAGCAAGTCAACGACATTGTCCCATATCTCAGCCGTGACGTCCACATAGGCCTGATTGTCATTGCAAACATCGAGGTTATTGGTCTGCAACATGATCAAATCTCTTGGAATGCTTGGAAAATGTTTAAAGGCGGAGTCAAGCATGAGCTTATAATATCTGTGAGCAATTAAAGAGTTCAATGATTGTTCTGCCTACATCAAAAGACCTTTGCCGTTTAACCATGACCTCCTTTTGACCATGTATCAGAACAAGACGTCGCGGGATTTGTTTCTGTTCAGTCCGAGTCTCTCTGCTTGAAACAGACATTCGGAGGTACGAAGTTTGTAGGGGGTGACGATGCAGTCGACATGCTGACTCGACCCCTCGATAAGTGACAGCAGGCAGCTCGGTGGCTATTGCGTCCACTACGTCATTCTATGTTGCGGCGTGTTTTTTGCTGTTGGCGTATATCCCTCTCTCGCATATGTGCATGAGTGGTACTGGGTGAATGAATTGTCATTGTCCAACATAGGGCGTCAGCTGCCCGTCACGTTTTCTAGGCCGACTGAATGGTTCGACTGCGGACACGTGTCAGTAGCTGTTTGAACGTCGCAGATATCGGGAAAGTGCCTGTTATAACTTATAAGTCGTAGTAACAGCATGTGTTTTGAACAAACAGCACGTGACAACCTCGAGCTGACCAATGTATTCCAGTTCTGAACTCCTCCGAGCAACTTTTGAAGTAATGGTAAGCACGTTTCAATGTTTTTCAGCGAGACACTAACCTCATACTGCACATAGGACGGATCTGAGAAAAGTGCTGTGTCTCGTCTGTACTATTTAAATGTTCTGCGTCAATGCTGTATTGCTCTATAATCTGCAATCGAACGCTAGATTCGCGGCTCTAAACGTCGGGGCAGGAGAAACAGCAGATCTCAGTCCTTAAGTCATCAACAGTATGGCTAAACGTTAAGCATGCCCATCCCGGCTTTTGTCTCCCTGCCACCCCCGGACCCGCGTCCTTGCCAACATCCCTCCGATTCGTGCTTTCTAACCCCGATCCGCAGCCTCGCTCGCCGTACATTCATGTCGATGTGGCAGAACATGAGGATGGCTTGCAGCCACTTTCGTGGCCATGGCTTGTAGTGGAGTCAGCCCCCTCTCCTGTTGCCTCTGACAATTGGCGCCTTACTACGGCTGATGGACTTCTTGATTCTCGCCTCCGCGACCCTGTCGAAGGAACTAGAAGGAGCAATTCAAGTTTATGGGATTTTGAAGATTACTCCCGGCCAATTGGAGGAGTAAGTGTCACTTTGTTTTAGCCTCGTCGTTGCATAGCTCACGATTCATCATGCAGCTCATCTGCATGAATAACCGGATGCACAGTGCCACGACATTCGGTACTATTGATACCCAAGATGGAACAGGCGTGCACAATCGAGAGGACGACCAGCATGGGGATCCTTGTGCGACATCGAGTCAGGCACCCCGTGCAAGTTGGATCATAGATGGCGCGGGTGCCCATGCGCAATAGGACGAACGAATCTGGATGGTTTGCCACGACTTGGAAATGATGACAACTCTTTCTTTACTGAGACGTTTATTAAATGACACAATGCTCCCGCTTTGCTAGGATACATACGGTATGGGTTCTAATTGACATGCTTGTCTGTTTACTGACGAGACGAGCGTACGTACAGACCCGCATAAGCACGATAACGTATGACGCAGAGCACTCATGACTCGCATCTGTACATGCCGCACGATTCCTCGCATATTATGCTCGTATATACCCTACGGGCCCGCGCGTCCCGTCGTATCTCATAATGACGACAAGTTAGACGACATTGCTACCATTTTCTACATTCTCCCTCTAGACTTCCCGAGCCGACTTTGGTACGTGGCATGGTTTGTTTGATGCGAGTGATTGATATTTATGCAGTCAGACTCAGGGAATTTGAATTTCATCATTATGAACGTCGTCCTGAACATCGCAGGCCAAATGACAGTTGTTTTCGTATTGTCGCATATTGCTTTCGATATTTGATTTCGATATATTTGCTAAGTACGATGAGCTTCTTAAACACTTCATTGTTTATTATCGCACCTGTTTTCTTTGCATCTACGGTATTCTGGCCAATTTGATCATGAATCTGGATCTTTTGAGTGGGAGCTGGGCCGGCTGTGTCTGATGGTCATGACGCAGGGAACTTGCAGGTCTGGTCCATAATCAAACCCCCGATTTTGTTGTTATGGGACTAGGATAGGATGTCCGGACCCGGAACAATGATATGATGATAGGTCCACTGGCAAGAATTGGCCATAAGGGGCAGGAAGCTTGATGTTGAATGACATTGACAGGACTAGGGTGACCACGCTACTTCTTCTAATACACACGAGTAGCTGCTCGCCCTCTGTGCCTCGTGTTCCAACCCTTGTCAACCTTCAAGGCAATGGCCTTCAAAAGTAAAAGCAAGAGCGTCAAACATGGAACGAGTCGTTTCAGTTTTCGTAGTTTCTTTGCAGCGATTCTGCGTCCTTTCATGGCATATCCAACCGACGCCCCTGGCGTGTTCGCCTCGAGTGATAATCAAATCAACGTAGTACTATGGAACACGCTACTCTTGAGCAACGATATTTCTTCGCGGTGCGAGCTTGAACGCGTGGTCTACGGCAAACAAACATCCGGTGTGGAACATGAATTCTTGCTCCTCCATTTTCGTCATCCAACCCAACGCCACGCTGTCGCAGTCTTAGTGTTAGAACGCACAAGACGTAAAGATTCTACAGAGAACAACAACGGCTCGTCAGCATCGGTCGGGCAATTATCCGTCGTCTCGCCGCCATCAGTTTCTCAAACCCTCGCCCACGATGCCGTCTCCCTCACCCCGAACATTCAATCATTCCTCGCTCAAACACACCGCGAGCACAAGTACCTTGGTACCCTCGACTTCCCCGACTCTGCTCGCCCCTCGGCAATTCAACTATCCGTGCTCTTGTGCGTGCTGAGCAGGCATTCTCCAACATATCATCTGTTCCAGTACCAATGCTACTGGTACACGCATACCGTCTGGGAGGCCCTCAAAAGGCTCTTCCCTGGATGGCAGGAGACGATGCAGAGCGCAGGGCGCTCTCGCTTTTGCGGGCAGCCAATCACGAAGGCTAACAGCGTAGATGAGGTGTGCAAGCAGTATCACGCCGAGTGGGAGTACATCGAGAATATGGCAGAGGAGAGAAGGAAGGCGAAGGAAGAGGAAGTACGGCAGGTGAGATTTCTTCCAGAATCAGTTGCACCGTTCACCCATTTATTTCTACAGTTGAAGATGGAAGGCCTGGTGGAGGGACGGGCTCAACGTCAACCAGAGATTGACCAAGCGACGAGGAAAGCAGATGAAGCGGAGAGGAACGCAAACGAAGAGAGGAGGCAAAAGGAGGAAGAAAGGAGACAAAAGGAGGAAGAAAGGAGACAAAAGGAGGAAGCGGAGAGGAAGGCAGACGAAGAGAGGAGGCAAAAGGAGGAAGAAAGGAGGCAAAAGGAGGAAGCAAGGAGGCAAAAGGAGGAAGCGGAGAGGAGAGCAGGAGAGTATGAAGCTGAACTGAATCGAATGCGAGCAAGAATGGCCGAACTCGAGCGCCGTGCGGTGTGAAACTGGTCTAATGATTGGTCTCATTTCCCTGTCATTAACCTCTTCATGATTAGATCCAGTCGCAATGTACATTACTATCAGATCATATCAGAATCAACCTTCCTGTCTCAGACTCTCGATCGGCATACCGTGAATTTTGACTCTGGACGAGGAAGGTAGGGTGTGACACGGGTGGTCGTTACCCGGATATCCACCCGGGTACCACCCGCGGACGGAACGTGGGACGGATGGTACGGATGGTGGGTAGGGTGGATGGTTCCACCCGCGCGGGTACGGGTCAGAGCACTTAATAGTTTTGGGTATCCGCAGGTATCCGCGGGTAGGCAATACCTTGAAATGATCTCAGCCGAACGTCAAAGTCAAAGGCACTGGTTGTCACCTGAACTCCCACCCGACGTCAAAATTATCGAAATCAGACTTGCAGAGGTATGGATAGGTACGTTTCACCAGATCAATATATTGGTTGTTATCAAAGCTAATATTAATTCTAAGTTTTCAGTGTTTTGAGGGCTCGACGACCTTGTCCGAGTCCATTCCTCCGAATCTCTCCTCGGCGAACGTTAAATTCTCGTCCTTTGTCAATGGTGAAGACTCGTTTTATTTCGCCAATGGGTACATCCTCGGCACCTGGGTCATCAGCTTCAGATACACTCCATCGTAAATGACCAGCGTCTCCAATTTCGATTCCTAGTTCGCCAGCGGTGGACCGAGGCCTCGACTGGCTCAAATGGCCCTCGATTTTTTGTCTGCACCTGGTACGTAGGCTTGAAAGTGGTATCAGCAGTAATCTAATACTCCGTAGCTTCTTCAGTTGATGCCGAACATGCTTTCTCCGGTGGCCGTCTACAAGTCAATCATCTCCAACATGGTATCAGCTCCCAAACCTTCAAAGCACAGGTTGCTGTTGGATCATAGTTCAACACACCTCTTATACCTGATCTTGGTGTGGCCACGAATATCATGCGGCAGAAGATGGCAAAGGGGAAGGAAAAGTAAACGGGACAGGCTGGTGTCATTGGGATTAGCTGATATTGTGTACTAGCAGTAGACTCGTAGTGTCAGTAAAAATTCATAATGTCACCCGCGGGTGACCCGTACCATCTGCGGATCCACCCGTGGATCCACCCGCACCTGTGGTACCCTCACCCGTACGGGTGCGGGTAGGCCTCTGAACTTTTTTCTACCCGCGGATTGGCTACGGGTGGCACCCGGGTCCACCCATGTCACACCCTAGAGGAAGGGCTTGCTACGAAGATCCCTCCGCTTTCAAGTTTCAGGATGCATTGCAGTTGCATTCGTGAACGGACTAAGCACGCGACTAGAATTCACATATCCGAGTGAAATCAGTTTCATGATTTGTCGAAATTTCCGTCGTTGCTCGTATCATACTAGTACTTTCTAGTACGAGGCCCGTCGACCGCACTGACCAGTAATATCCTAGCAGTGGGCAAAATCACGGTTTAGCAGGCGCATCATCTCTTGGATAGTGTAATGTTATATCGCGGCCGATCCTGTCATGCCGCCTCGAGGAATATTTTTTAGTCTGTGATGCGATCCTTCCTACATACAACGATAAAAATGAGCACAACCAACTGAGTGTACTCGATAGTTAGAATCTTCTTCAAAGTATAAACAGCAAATCTCAGTACTGAAGTCATCAACACTATGGCCAAGCGTTAAACGTTAAACATGCGCATCTTTAGCCCCAATCCTGAAGTCCGAAGCATCCGTGACAGCTTTCGTGGATCGCATTGTAGTCGGAGAAGACTACTCTAGAAATTGACAGAATCTCATATATTGTCGAGCAAAGACCTGGATCCGAAGTGTCCTCGTACTATTTAATAGAACATAGAACTAATTACGGTAACGTCTTAGACATCCAGAAACACCAAAGGCTACAATCAATGCAGCCCATTTGCACCATCGGCATCATCACTCGCATCCGACGGCGTCACCAAACCACTCTCAAATCCGCTATCCTCATCCTCCACCCCATCCAACGCATTCCTCAAATCCTCCACCAAATCTTCCACTTCCTCGATCCCACAGCTCAAGCGTACCAACCCCTCAATACCCAACGCTTCACGCTCCGCAGGCGGGATGCTCGCATGCGTCATCCGCGCAGGTAACTCCGCAAGACTCTCCACACCACCTAAACTCTCAGCAAGCGTGAAAAGCTTCAGTTTCGGCAGAAGCGCCTCTGCACTCCTTGCACCACCCCGTACGCGGAATGAGACCATCCCGCCGTAGGGAATACCGTGCGCAAGGGTCGACGGCGGCAGGGTGCTGAGGAACTGCTGCGTGTGGGGGCTGAGGGAGGTACGTGCGAGGGCGTGTAGCGGGTGCGAGGCGAGACCGGGGTAAATAACATGTTCGACAGCGGGGTGTGAGGTCAGGAAGGAGGCGACGCGGAGTGCATTCAGACCGTGGGCCTTCATCCGCACTGCAAGAGTTTTGGCACCGCGCTGGGCGAGCCAACAGTCGAATGCACTCGGGACGGCGCCGTGTGCGTTCTGAAGGAAGCGGAGCTTTTGGGCGAGGCTTTCGTAGTCTCTGTCTGGTGTAGACGACGAGGGGAGGATGGCAGCTCCCATTACGACATCAGAATGGCCGTTAATGTATTTGGTGAGGGAGTGAATGACAATATCAGCGCCCTGGAGGAGTGGGGAGGCATAGAATGGAGAGAGGAAGGTGTTGTCGACGAGAACCAGGGGCTTTGATGGTGCCTGGCGCGCGAGGGCGACTATGCGCGGAATGTCAATTAGTCGGAGGGTGGGATTTGTTGGTGATTCGATCCAGATAAGCTAAACGGTTCGTGTGAGTGGTTGGCTAAATTTAAATGATGAAAGACAAGCCTTTGTATTCTCCTTTATAGCACCTAGTACATCACCATCTGTAGCGTTCTCCAAGTCTACAAACGTTGACTCGGTTCCCATGGTTTCCTTCGCAACCCTCGTGAGGAACCTGAATGTGCCGCCGTAGACATCGTTCACACTTAGGACGTGCGCGTTTGGACCTAGAGATTGCAGGATCGTCGCCGTCGTCGCACTACCCGAAGAGAACGTGATAGCGTGTCCTGCGCCTGCTTCCAGGCCTACAAGCGTGCGCTCTAATCCATCGCGATTTGGATTACCAGAACGAGAATATTCAAAGCCCTATTCACCATTACACTCGGCATCAATATGCTACGGCATGTGAAGTAAAAGTGAATTACGAACCTTGTGCACGCCTACCTCATCTTGCTTGTATGTCGTGCTGAGAGATATGGGGGGAATGACGGCGCCGGTTGTGGGGTCTGTCTCTGAACCTACGTGAATAGCGCGCGTAGAAAATCCGGGCTCAGGTGAGCGCTTTAGGTGATGCTTGGGGTCGTTTGCATGGCCGTTAGTATGGCCGTTGGCGGGGGAAATGGCGATGGTCATATCGCACGAGGGTATCGATTACGTAGGGTAAACCTGATGTGGGAGATAAAAGTGCGGGGAAGGTGGAGGTTAGCGATAGAGAGGCAGAGAAGGACTTTATATGTACGTACGTACGCCGGCAATTTATTGGAAGAGAGAAATTTTATATAACTTCATTACAATTGCTTGTAATCATTGCGAGCTCGATGGCGAGCTCGCTGACAAAGCGCTTGCAATCCCTGTTACTAGTAGTTACTTACTCAGCTCCATAATCATGATCTCCGCATGTGCCGCCGGCCCGATTCCATGGCGCAGCAATGTGCAGCAGCTGAAGATAACCTCTTAGAACACGCGAACTTATCGGTAGGAGAAGATCTTTTGGGCCATCGTGGCACCAACCATCGTTCGGCGGGCGTCAAACTACCATAGATTGTTATTTTTAAGATGATCTTTCTCACAGTTACTGAGTCTAGAGTCTAGACTTCAGGTGAAACTGTAAGATATCTATGACAAGTCTATGATGCTTCCAAGCTTGCAGTCTGCCAGGAGATTCTTCCCGGGACAGTTGTTATTCTCCTATAGCCAGACCATAGATCATTGATTACTTCTACACTGCAGCAACGACTTTGCGGGAATCTCTAAAGGGGCTCACACCTTTCAGGTTTATGATCGATACCATAACCCAACTAGGCTCCAGCAAAATCGTTAACGGTGTTCCGCAACGCCCAAAATCAAGTAAGTACCTTCCGGATCTACTCTTGCGGTATGATGGTTTATTCGGGTAGTGCCGCGAACCCATAAGTTACAACACGAAAGCTTGAATAGGTCAAGTGATATGCAACACATCATTGTTGGAATCTTTCCGGGTGCTTGAAGCTCCGGGCGACAGACGCCGTGACGTACATCAAATTCGGAAGGATCAACAATGTCTGCGCTGGCGCGCCCAGCGTAGTATCGCGCATTTAGGAGCGCGATGAAAGGTTCACATATACTGGAAACGGCACCATTGGTCAGCACAATCCTCGAAGAACAATCTACTTCGTTCTTACAATGACCCATTCAAAAGTCAATAGCGAGAAAAATGAAGGTCTTTGGTAGCATTATGCACTGTGTCGGTGACTGTCAGTGACCCCGTGAATGGATAATACGACAGGTGGGACCTCACAGCAATAATAACTATGATTGAACATGTGCTGCAAAATGTAAGTCAAATACTATGGGGTAGGTTGGAGAGTCGGTCACCTCGTCAGACAGCCCGTGCTGATAGTATATCCCACAAGCTTTGTTAACAACGAATCGGTTCTGGTAAATACACGTCAGCATATCACATCTATACCGTGAATAGATCCTTGCCTCGAAAATCCAGTATGGGTGCTAGCGAAGAGATAGCATAGAGATGACGCAATAATGATATCGACAAAGGTAGATGACCCACAGTCGCATATAACCAGCACTCGATTCCAATCAAATCGCTGAACGACTGGCACTTATATCTACTCAGCATCAGCGTTTGTGTGAAATCGGGAGCTTTCTCACTCACGTTGCCCAGATACTGACTATGGTAGGGTTTGTTTAGTGGTAAGCCGATAACAAGAGTACCATCGAAGTGATAAGATCTCACAGATGGCGACACCTGAAGAGTGTTTTTTAAAAAATCAAGTGAATGACATTCCCAGGGGATAGACTCACCAGCACGTAGGATCACGATTATGATCTGGTAGTCGATCAACAGAACGGAATGCCATTGATTACTGAACGCAAACCCACCAATGCTATGGCCGGGAGAACTCTTGTTCAGCCCTTGCTTACTAGGTTCGTCACATTAGGCGACCCGCAAATCCGTGATCGAGAAAAATTACATATCCATATACGATGAACGTACAAACTATGGACCAAGTCGGTATAACTTCAGTTCCGCATGTTGCAGGGCAGATTGGATGTACAGATGTATCGCAGGCACGATGACAACCTGTAGATTTCGCATCCAAGCTAATCATAGAACATTGGCAATTCTACTTACGCTGACTATCACCTGAAGCTAAAAGCATATTAGCAATTACCATTAAACGCTGGGCAGAAGTCGAAGCAGGAATTCACTTTGATGCTCCATACGACTTTTGTGAGTGCACTAGGGTTTGCGTAGTTGGTCATTAAACGATAATAGACAAAATGGACGTTGGTGTAGAGCATTGAGTATCCTGCGAATGTCAACGTACTGTCAGAATCGGCGGGCTCGGTGATTGCAACGAATGAAAGCCTACCATAGCCAGAAAACTCGGCATAGCGTCAATGATTGAAATGAAAACAAGCCAATGTAAACGTACGGCCACCTTATACAATGTGATTCCCGTGCCCCCGCACGTCTGGAAGCAGATAAAAGCTTGAACATTGGTTAGATTAAAGAGACTGTTCAAGTACGTCACAGTTGCGAGACCAAGTTCAACTTGATTAACTGTACAGTGAGAAAAACTAACATTGCTTCAAGGACAACGCCAATAAAAAGTGCACCGAATGTGTTCTCTAGGTCAACTTGTGGGATGATGTCCTGCTTTGAGGAAGACATCGCTTGCTGAGTCATTTCTATCAGTAATGAAGTAGATTCACCGCACTACGTATTATATGTCCCGCAATGAAGGTATATTGCCACTGCTCCGCAATCCTTGTGCTTGTGATGACCACATATTGTGCAATAAACTCCAACAGAACGGGTTCCGTCTGTGAAGTATTGGGACCGTAGTCTGCGACATTACCGGGACAACTATCAGACAGTCAGAGAGCTGTCTGAGTCTGAATCAGGACTCCATATCGGAGGACCAGGAGAAGGACTCAGGAA